>ML101409.1:158727-195059 GCA_003697995.1 Taxidea taxus jeffersonii
TGTCCATCAACAGATGAATGGATAAAGAAGAGGTGGTATATATATACAATGGAATATTATGCAACCATCAAAAGAAATGAAATCTTGCCATTTGCGACGACATGGATGGAACTAGAGGGTATTATGCTTAGCGAAATAAGTCAATCGGAGAAAGGCAGCTATCTTATGATCTCCCTGATATGAGGAAGTGGAGATGCAATGTGGGGGGCTTGGGGGGTAGAAAAAGAATAAATGAAACAAGATGGGATCAGGAGGGAGGCAAACTGTAAGAGATTCTTAATCTCACAAGACAAACTGAGGGTTGCTGGGGGGAGGGGGGAGGGAGGGGGGAGGGAGAGGGTGGTGGAGTTATGGACATGGGGGAGGGTATGTGCTATGGTGAGTGCTGTGAAGTGTGTAAACCTGGCGATTCACAGTCCTGCACACCTGGGGCTAATAATACATTATATGTTTATAAAAAAAATTTATAAAATTAAAAAAATTAAAAATGGGAAGAGGGCATATATGTCTTATTTCTCCAAATAATACATACAGATGGCCAACAGACACATATAAAGATGCTCATGATCACTAATCATCAGGGAAATGAAATGAAAACTAAAACCACAATGAGCTATCACCTCATACTTATCCGAATGGGGAAAATAAAAAATATAAGAAAATGACAAGTGTTGGTGTAGATGTAGAGAGTAAAGAACCCTCATGACTGTAGGTGGGAATGCAAATTGGTGTAGACACAGTGGAAAACAGTATGAAAGTTCCTCAAAAATTTAAGAACAGGGGGCGCCTGGGTGGCTCAGTGGGTTAATGCCTCTGCCTTTGGCTCAGGTCATGATCTCAGGGTCCTGGGATCGAGCCCCTCATCGGGCTCTCTGCTCAGCGGGGAGCCTGCTTCCTCCTCTCTCTCTGCCTGCCTCTCTGCCTACTTGTGATCTCTGTCTGTCAAATAAATAAATAAATAAATAAAATTTAAGAACAGAATTATCGTATGATCCAGCAATTGCATTAGTGGGTATTTACCCAAAGAATATGAGAACACAAATTCAAAAAGACATATGCACCCCTATGTTTACTGCAACATTATTTTATAATAGCTAAATTATGGAAGCAGCCCAAGTGTCCACTGATAGATGAATGGACAAAGAATTTGTGGGAAACACACACACACATACACACACTGGATTATTACTTAGCCATTAAAAAGAATGAAATCTTGCCATTTGGAACAACATGGATGGATCTAGAGAGTATAATGTTAAATAAAATAAGTCAGTCAGAGAAAGACAAATACCATATGACTTCACTCATAGTTGGAATTTAACAAAACAAATGAACAAAGAACAAAAAGTCAAGCCAAAAATACCAGACTCTTAACTATACAGTACAAACTGATGGTTACCGGGAGGGGGGTGGGGTGAGGGAATGGATTCAATAGGTGATGGGGACTAAGGAGTGCATTTGTCATGATGAGCACTGAGTGATGTACGGAATTGCTGAATCATTATATTGTACACCTGAAACTAATATACCACTGTACGTTAATTATGCCAGAATTTAAAAAAAAACTAAAATTTCTGCATATATTCTTTCAGTCTTTCCACTTAAACAAAAATAGAACCACTGTGTACATGTGTATGATCTATTTTATTCATGGAGCCATTTTTTTATTGTAAATACCTTTTTTATGTTCTTAAGCATTTTTCTGTAACATAATTTTTAAGTGGCTGCATGGTGTGCCATTATATGGACATTCAGGTCACTTTCAATATTTTATTATTACAAGCAATGCCACAGTAAGCATTGTTGTAATTTATTCTTTTCTTTTAATACTTAAAAACATCACTTTACTGTTTTCTTCGATGCAATGTTGCTGTGGAGAAATTTGATATAGATTTCATTTTTCTTTCCTTTTAGGTGAACTGCTGTTCCTTTCTGGAAGGTAGCAGAATTTCCTTTTTGTTTTTGGTATTCCCTGTAGGGGGTTTTCCTTATTCCTCTTGGTTTTTTCTCTATAAGCCCTTCTATTCTAAAGTCTTTTCATTTTTCAAAAATCCTGAGACATTTTCTCCATTATTTCTTCAAATATTTCATCCTAGTTTTCTTTTTCTCTTCTAAGATATTTTGTGCCCAGACAATGGCACTTTTAGTTCTACCCCATATGATTTTTAGTTTTTCTATGTGCTAACTCTTCATTCTTTTCTGTGGCCTTCCAGAAGAGTTTCTTAATCTGATCTTTTAACTCATTCCTAGTTCTATTTCCCAATTACGTAATCATTTTTAATCACACTTATTTCAAATTATTAATCCATATATTCTAAAAATTACTTTCAGAAGGTATATGTTGTCCAGCTTGGTCTTTGTCCTCCTAAGAAGTTGAACAATACAGTAGCCTGTATCTTAGTCATTTATATCATTTAATCATTACAACTAAATCTTTTCTTTTAAATATTTTAAAACATTATTGTTTTCTTTCATGCAATGTTGCTGTGGAGAAATCTGAGCAAGACAGTGGGAGAAAAGATTAAGAACAAAAATTAAATCTATTTGTGCATATATCTGTTTACTGCCATATTCAGTTATATGCTGTGTTTCCAGTTAGAGTTGCTTACCTTTCACTGTGTCCAGGCACTACTACACACTGAAAAGTCAACAGTCTTCCCTGGTTTCATTGATTTCTCAGAGTTTTGTGGCATTGTGTATTCCTAAAGTCTGTTTCCCATTTATTCATAATGTCTCTAGGATTGAGTTGAGACATGGAGATCTAAAGATGTTCTGGTTTGCTATCTTGGTACAAACCAAAGGTTCATATCAAAATATTTATTCATATTCATACCAATTCCCTTCAGATAAGTCCCTAGAAATAGGAACAAACACTGTGGTATAGCATACGTAAAAATTTAAAACCTTGATATGTTTGCCAAACTGCCCAGAGTTACAAACAGAAACATACAGTTTTGGTAATTTACATCCAAGCTTGTTTGAACAACCTTTTTTTTCTCACAAATAGACTGTTATGAACATGTGTATATCATATCCAACCACATGGGATAGCTTGTCACATGATGAACCCAACTCTTCCCTGTATCTGCCTCTGTTTCTTAGAATGAAGTTGCCTTTATGCTTTGCTAACTCCAACTCAAATATCACCTCTTGTGCGGATCCCTCCCCCAAATCCTGAGGGTTAGTCCCTCTTTTTTTTTTTTTTAATTTATAGCTCTATTACAGCAGAATGTATTTTAAATTTTTTTTAATTTTTTTAAAAGATGTATCTATTTATTTGACAGAAAGAGAGAGATCACAAGGAGGCAGGGGGGGAAGGAAGCAGGCTCCCCACCGAGCAGAGAGCCCAATGTGGGGCTCAATCCCAGGACCCTGAGATCATGACTCAAGCCGAAGGCAGCGGCTTAATCCACTGAGCAACCCAGGCGCCCCAGCAGAGTGTATTTTAATTATTGACTTTTGTGCCTGTACGTACCTCTAAATTGTAAAATTCTTTTGGACAGACATTCTACTTTAATTATATCTTTACTGCCAGAGGCTTGTGAATGGCACTGTGTTAGGTAATCAGTAAATATTTGCAGGACCAATGAATGAGTCTTCAAATTACCAGAACCTGAACTAGTTGTGCAAAATACTTCAAATACATTCTTCCAGTCTTCAAAACTATTTGTATGATCATCTCCAATTTATAGATAAGAAAACTACAGCTATGGGAGGGTGAGTAGCTGGTCCAAGAGAGAGCAGGTATTTGAATCCTTTCCTAATTCCAGAGTTGAGGATCAAAGTACCACAGCAAAGGGCAAACATGTTCCTACTCATCAGGTTAGGCTGAGACTTAATCACTAGGATATCATGGTTCCTGCAAATTCTCTGTTTTGATGAACATGCATGGAGAAAATCAGAAAGATTATTCAATAAAGAGGCTCATTTGTTTCTTTGTGAAATCACTATTTCTAACCTAATGTAATCCCGTATTTGAGAGGCATCACATTCACCCGTCAGTTATTTCAAAATAAACCTGAAACTAGAAGAATTAAATTATGTCAGCTGTGAGAAATAACCCAAATATCTTCCTTTTCTAAAAGCATTGCTGAGAGACTACTAAAAGAACAGCCACAGGAGTGCCTAGGTGGCTCAGTCAGTTAAGCTGCTCAGGTCATGATCTCAGGGTCCTGGGACTGAAACCAGCTTTAGGCTCCACACTCAGTGGGAACTCTGCTTGAGATTCTCTCTCTCCCTTTGTTTCTGTTCCTGTTCTCGGTCTCTCTCTCTCAATATAAATAAACAGAATCTTTAAAAGAAGTAAAAAAATCAAAGAACAGCCATGAAACATGGCACAACCTATACCTTTGTAAAATAGTTCCATCTCAGGAGTTCCTAAGCCTGTATTAGCTTTTAATAGTACTTCCCGATAATGGAATGGTGTAGGGAGAGAGCAGGAAGGTAGTGCCAAAAGAGGTAAGTAAACACACAAACGTGACTTGAAATACTGGGCTAAGGTATGAATACATGCTATTTAATTTCTAAACTTATCTTAAGAAATTTCAAGCATATAATTAATCACATATATGATGAAAAGCTTAGTGATTCTCCTATCTTTATGAAAAACTCGACAGGTACAGCCTAGGAACCCATGTTGAATTATATAATTTTATGCCTCTGGCAGATACACATAGTTGAAGAATGACTATATGATGCCAAGTAGTCCTGAGAGGTCAAGTTTTCAACTGTCTTCATCATCAACTACCTGGCAGTCAACCAGGCTTATGAAGTAGAATGGATCACCCATGCCCCAGTCTGCTTTGACATGCTCTGGTTATTTGGGCACAGAGACATGGTCCAAGGTAAATGTCAAGGATATGTATTCCCCTAAAGCTGAATAAAAACAAAGGCAGAACTTATTGATTTTTAAAAATTAATTTCTTTCTGCCAGACTTCATTTAGGCCCATTGCCTACTTTTTTGAGAACACCTGGGCAAGCAGAAATTTCCACTGCTGATTTAGAACATGGGAAAACTAAACTATAAAGAGCCAATTTTTTCTTGTCATTCAACACAGGGGGAAAGGACCTTTAAGAGGGGAATAGTGAGGACACAAATTGCTAAGAGGAGTAAGGAACATATCCAGAAAAATGCCCCAGAGGTGCAAAAACTTTGACCACATTCTGATGCTAGCCCTTCTGAAATTAGAGATTCTTAATGTTTGGAGATGATTTGTTTTGTTAGTAAATTTCCATATCCACCACTACACTGTAAATGGCCATTTTATTAAATATGTTTTTCATGGCACTTTAGCAAAGGTACATTTCAGGATTCCTAAATATGGAAGGTGAGAATCCCATGTCAAAATGGGATGGGTGGAAATTCCTTGCCAAAAAGAGAGTAAATTTAAGATGAAGCCCCAAAGGAATCTGCCCCAGCATACTCTTACCATCGAAAGACTTCCGTAAGAATAAAATACTTAGGATTTTATGAAAATATTTAGTCAAGGGTGTTCCAATTAAGAAACAAAATGTTTGACAGATCTTGCATGATCTGGATACCACGTGTGTCTCAACATGAAAGGCACATGTGAAGGGTCACTTAAGAAAGTAGTTGCAATTGAGGAAACATGGTCACATTTCTATCTTCAGTAAGCACTGTAAAATCAACCTTCTGAGCCCTCTCTCTTCTTGATACTGAAAGGAGCATCTCCTTATTAGAAGCAATGAAAATGAAATGTAACAAGTGCACGTCATGTCACTTTTGAATATGGGAAGATGTGATTTAGGTTTCCTCGTAAAAGACCTTGGAGATAGTACAGTCTTCTAACTCTTGGGTCATGGCCTCGAGAGTGGAAAATAAACTGAATTATATGCAACTGGATAGACTAAGCCTGATGACTTATGCCGTATGTATTATAAGACTGAGCACGTAACTTTATTTAAGTCAGAGCATTTTATTTTACTAAACTGTTGGACTCTTCCTTCTCTCTCTTACATTCACACACACATGCACCACGTGCACACACACACACACACACAAACACACCCTGCTTTCAACAACTGATGGGCAAATTCAAAATTCAAGCCTATTTCACAATCCCCTAAAAATGACGCAGTGCTGGTTGCTATGCAGACATCCCTATTGCCATACAAACGTATGGTAGACGGGTATTGTTTTGTGCTGGGGAACA
The DNA here is from genome assembly GCA_003697995.1 of Taxidea taxus jeffersonii. Classification (NCBI taxonomy): domain Eukaryota; kingdom Metazoa; phylum Chordata; class Mammalia; order Carnivora; family Mustelidae; genus Taxidea; species Taxidea taxus. Next base: position 164,902 of record ML101409.1, read on the forward strand.
GATAAATGACATGGATTGAAATTATGGTAAATTTAAATTGATGGCCTAATTAGTATTATCTCTTTTTGTATTCATTGTAAGAAAAATTATCCAGGAGGAACTCATTTTGCATTAATGTTGATATAAAGTGTAATTCTCCAGGATTTTCATTGTAATTTGGCATTAATTAATGCATCATTATTTTAAAGTGTTAATTAAATTGTTACAGAAAGGGACATCTGCAGTGGCACAGAAAGGAAATCACATGAACAATTAGTTTTGTATAGGTCTGTGGTGCAGAATCCGAGATCATATGCATGGCAGCAGCAAGAAGGCCAATGTAGAGATGGCAGACAGAATTCCTCTCTGCCCTTCCTGCTGCATTGTTGACAGTACGTGAATACCTCTGTTGCCTTTTCCATTGTGTTCAGGTGAAGAATAAGCAGTCTCTGGAACACTGGGCATTTGTTCCGTATCTACAGGACAGAAGGCATGTCAGCAGGGTTATGGCTCTTCCTTTTTCTGGGAGCTTGGAAGACGTCACTGGCTATTCTTATGTTAGGAAAAAAAGAACAGACCCTTTTTGGGTACTATTGTCTAAAGATCTCAGAAATAGGCTGCTGTAGAAGGTGAGGTTAATATTTCTACTGGTAATAAATTCCATACAAAACTGTGACAAATCAAAGGGGAGATAATCTGTGGTAATTCTTTACGCAGTGGACCATCATTGTTAACGCATCTGGAAGTCATTGAGTGCTATCATGGCTTAAGATATATAATTCCAAGGAAATTCCACCATGATTTCATATATCAGGGAATCATGGCAATCAGATAGCAATGTGGGTTGGCAAGTCAAAGGAGCTTGGGATTTGGAGAGAATATATAAAATGGGCTTTAAACCCTCTGTCATCATGGTCTCACAAGACACAGATATTTTGAGAATCTTGTTCTGTCAGCAACATTACCTTATATTTAGCCCTGAGGGGCTCTACTGAGTATTCTTTGTCAAGAGTTGTAAACCAAGATCCCCATAAGAAGAGTATAAAAGGATACGATAGCATCATAACATGTAAAACTATTAAGTCTTTTAATTGGTTATATATATATATTTTTTTTTCTGGATACCAGCTTAATATTAAGGTTACAAGCTTTTCTTTAGCAGCCATAGTGGTAGTCCTAATTTCCAAGGTTCTGTGAAATTTTCCTGTTTTACGGACATAGAAGGCAAAGCCCAAATTCCTCTAATCAAATTGGAGTCAAATCTTCCCTCTTTGCATCAAATGATACATTAGACAGAAAAGACCAGAATCCCTCCATAGTGTTTTGACAGGTCTCCTTAGATAAACAGTCATTCACTTGTATCTCCTCATGAAGATGCAAACTCCCTACTGAGGAAAGTATCTCTCTGGCCATTTGTCCAGCTTGTAGACAGGTGCCAGGATCACTCAATGAATAGTTAATTAATTGATTGATTCACGTAGCTCATGGGTAATTGCTTTCCTAAAAAGAGGTGACCACAAAGCTTCTGTAAGTTCAATGGGTTCTGTCTGAGGACAACTGATTTTATAAGACCAGTATTCTCCAACCCATGGTCTCAAACATTTCATTACCTATACAGCTCATTGCTAGAAAAGGCTATGAGATGAAGCAGACTGAAAATCAAATCCAATGACAACTAAAAAGGAAGATTCAGTCATTGAAAAAAGAAAAATCTCTCCTGGCAGAGAAATAAATGTTTTTTGGGGGGGAAAAATTAATAATAGCAGGTGGTGGAGAAAAGAGTAAAGCCAGACTACCACTGAAGTGCTAGAAGAACTTACTCATCCGGCTGGAAAGTGCTGCATGAGACTTAGGCTGGGGTTCACCCTGTTCCAGGGATGAAATTATCCTAAGGTGATCCCTCATCTCTTAGTGAGGATTCCTCCCAGTCTCCCCAGAGATTCCTGAAGATAGGGTGTCGGTAAAATACTTTTAGTTCCCGCCGGCTCTGCACTCCTGCTTTGACCAAGTTATTTCAGTTTACTGATCATCACAATGTGCTTTTATGAAACAGCTTTCTTCAGTTTGGACTCCCCGCTTCTCCAAACACTGACTCAGGAACAGGCACGAGGCTGACTTTATAACACAGCAACATTTTCTAACCTGAATACGACACACGCCTGCACTCAGACATCATTTCCCAGTCTCACCAGCACACCAAATTTCTCCGAATTCCTTTCTCCCCCTTGTGTTCACCCCCCTTTCTCTTCCTGCAGCCCAAACTTTTTCCCTCTCCCTCCTACAGTGAACTTCAGCCTGAAATTACTGCTCACTTCTTTTGCAGAACAGTTTAGCTACCTCTTTGTTTTACTGTCTACTTTCATACTATGCCCTGAGGCCCTACTCTGAACCAAAAGGTCTGTCATTTTGCCAAACAAAGGATTTTTTCGTTTTTCTTAGGAAACAGAAGTTGTGTTCAGTTGTGGTTTGAAACAACTTTTGTTTTGCTTTGGTTTGTTTTGTTGAGTTTGTCATCTTATAGTTTCAACAGTTACCTTGGGGTCTTTAGAAAATTCTGGTTATTTTGTTAACACTGCTTCGGCCCCTCACATCAGACGCCAATTCCTTCCAGGCAAGTAACATGTGTCTAGTTTCCTTTGTAGGTGTTTACAAATGCCAAGTAGACTCTTCTGCCCACTCTGGGCACTAAATAAATTCTGCTGAGGAGCAAGAGCTGACAGAAATTAAAAATGATGAGAGGGAAAGCGTCTCCAGGCCCAACATCTGGATTCAGGAAAGGAAATGTGCAAAGGAGCTTTGCTACCTTTCCAGTAATAAGGAAACTTCAGGAAGGACACAACTAGCTTTAATTTTTAAGCCTAAGATGCTCCACATTTCTTACTCTAAATTTAGTGCTGTGGCATTCAGTTAAAACCACCTTGTGTCCAATAATATACTTCCTGGTCTGCCCTGAGGTCTTCAGGAAGCATTTTATCTTTCATATAATTGCCAGGGTGAATCCCTAGTTATAACATACTCTACAGCACATAAAATAATTGTTGCAACTGAACCCATCACATAAATATTAGTGATTGAAGAGATTGGTTGGGATAAATCAATGTGGGTGACATATTTAATAAACTTTGTATAAACATTGTTTGCAACAGCTATAAATAAGATTGTCTTTAGGAATTTTACATACTGCACATCCCTCTATTCATGGAGAGGCCCAGGCAATGATTTCTAGCTGTACTCAATGACAAGCAGTGCCTTTTCAGACATGCCCAGATCAAACCAGGCCAGCAGAATCAGGGGCGTGTGCCCACACCAGGCCTGGCGTGGGCCACAGCTTGCTCCATGGTCTGAGCTTGCCACACCACTCACTCGTCAGCGGCCACAAGGTACAGTCTGAGGAGAATGTCAAGCCAACGTGCTTCTTCTTTCTTTTCCCCCAAAGAAAAAGCCACACCATAAATAAAGCATGATCGAGATGACATTTTACATTCACACAGATTTTGGCATAAATAAATAAAAGGGATTTTGTTCAAATTCTGTCATCCTTACATGCCATTTTCAAATTCTCTTTCCCTCCCAGTTCAGCATACTCAACTAACCGGTGAGAGTCATATTGGCTCCCTCCAGTGGCTGGCTTAGCTCTGAGGAAACCACAGGGGTACATCTCAAGGCCCTGCAGCCTGGTGGTTCAAGGAGGAATCACTTCCTTCTGACAAAAAAAGAGCTCAAATCCCTTTGGGAATTCTGCCTCACTCCCAACATGTATTATCCTGCCCAGAAAGGTTTAAGGTAGATGTTGATTTTAATTAATCTATCTCATAATCTCCCATCCAAATTGGTCTGTTCTACTGTTCCCATTTTATGGATGAAAAATAACCCACTGGAAAGCAGTGGAGTGATTAAGTAATACTGGCAGGGCAGGGCAATGCCTCACATCTGAGCACAGGACCAGAGAGGGGCTTTCTCTTGGCTTAGAAGAGACCCTTTCACATTCTCTGCCTTAATATTGTTAGATTCCAAAGGATGACAAATTGTGGAAATATTTAGGTTCCTTTTTTTTTTTTTTAAGAGGTCAGACATAATACAGTGAGTCTTCAGCTTTAAGCTTAATGAAATGTCACTTACACATTTGGAAATTCAGGTATGAACTATGAGTCTTACATTGTTTGAAATTTACAACTTTCACATTTATTTTTATTAGTAATATTTTAGTCGCTCAATATATTTCCTTGGCATTAATGGAAAAAACATGGTGTCTTCAAGCAGCCCAAATAATCCCTCTAAATTCCCACTGAGTTTAAACAAAGGCCACACAATTTAATGGCTAGAGTTACTGCTATATATTTCCAGTGTGCTGGGTTCAAATCCCAACAAATGAAGCTCTAATTAAAATTCACCTGAACTATTTTTTCATTGTATAATTATTTTTTAATTCTTAATGACTCGTACTGACCTCCTTTTATTTAAGGGGAACAAAAAAAGGAGAAATTTAAAAAAAAGAAAGCAAGGTAAGAAAAAGAGCAGATGAACTAGACAATGTTATGATGCCTTTTTAAAACGCAGCCTGAGAATTGGGTGTGCAGTACAGAGATCAAGAGGAGACTTAATTAGGGCTCAACTGCTCAGTTCATAGTTCTTCGGTCTTTATAAAAACTAAGAACAAAGCTAAATCATGTGTAATTTGCCATTATTTTCCCAGATAGCTCTTCCTGAAATGTTATTTTTCACCTGCCTTTCATTTTTTTTTTTTCATCTTGAAAGCATGGTATCAGACCTTGTATATACAACGCGCCACTTGCCTGCCGTCAGAGAGAGAAGTGACAACACTTGTCACTACCAATCTCTTCATGTCTGGTCTCATCTGAGCAATACATACAGCCTGATTTCCAGGTGTTTGTTGAAACTCCAAGTTATGTAACATGTCTATGCTGTGCTCAGAACTGGCAGAATCACAGGGGGAATAAATCCTTAACTTTCGAAGAACTCTGAGGGTGCACAATACAAATTTTAGCCCAATTCCACATTATTGAAGGGATCACTTTGCGACAGAGAGGGGGAAGCATCACAAGCTGAAGAGGAAACTAATGAATTGAGTAGTGGTCAAGGAGCAATGATGGGAAACTTTTACAAACTTTTTAAAAATCAAAGCAATATGAGTATAACGGTTCATAGGGAATTTAACCACTACTAAAACCACTATATATTAAAAATACATATATGAGTCTCTCTGTTCACTTCCCCACTCATATACCATACAAGAACAACTACTTTGTCAATGCTTTGAACTATGTCTACAGCTATGCAGCTATATTGTGATTTATCAATTTAAAACCTAATCTTCTGACCACTTATAATAGCAGGTGAAGATTTTAGCTCTTTTACACACACACACACACGTGTGCGCACACGCACCCTCTTTCTCCCTTCCCCTGATCCTTGTAATAGAGTTTTACCAATTTGGAGTTAAAGCCATATCTATAATTTTTACTGTTGTTATGTATTTGTATTTCTCCTGTGGGCCAAGTGGTGGATTCTGCTCAATTTATTTTGTTGTATGACTTCTCATTTTCTAAAATTAATAATTTCATCATTTCTTCTTTTGCTCAGCTTTTTAAAAATTTGATTATATTATGTTAGTCACCATACAGTACATCATTAGGTTTTGATGTAGTGTTCTATGGTTCATTGTTTGCTTATAATGCTTGGCTTCTTTTTAATCTAATTATGGACTCCGGCCCCCAAAGTGCACCTCTTAATACAGTTCTCACCCAGTCAAATATAACAAATAATATATCTGTTTTCTCATCAAACCTCCTAAAGTTCTATATCTTCTGGTTTCAGTCTGGACTGGCAACTTGCCGGCCTGCTACATAGTGGTCACTTCCTGTACTTCCTATCAAGTCATTCTAAGAATTACTTTATCCTTTCTCCACAGTTAGGTCTGGGTTTTTACAACAATGTCTTAGGACACCACATCCTCCAGTAGCTACCAGAGAAAAAGTGAATTTAGAGTCTTTCTCCCCTCAGAACTCTAAAGCTATTACTCTATTCTTCTGTCTTGAAATATGGCAGTACAGAAGTTCAATGGCATCTCTATGTGGCTCGAATTCCAAAATTTCATTACAGTTCACTTTGGCACGGTCTTTTGTTTAATCAGTTTGCTACTTACGCAGAGGGCCTTCTCATTTTGAAACAATCCTCAATTTTTTGACATTTTCTCGCATTCTTTAAAAAATAACTTTCTTGCCATTATATTCTCTGTTCTCTCCTTCTAGAATGCCTATTAATTATATGCGAGACCCCATTTTTGGTTCATGAAATGTTCCAAAACATCTTACCTGTTCATCTCTTACTATTTTTGTTCTTTCTGGGGTATTTTTTGCCTGCATCTTCTAATACTTTGATTAAAATTTTGGCTGTCATATATTAATCTTAAAAACACTTTATTTTTTCAGATTGTTTCATTTTTTCATAGCATTCTGTTGTTGATTTATTGGTGAAATATCTTCTCTATCTCTCTAAAGATACTCATTCTTTCCACAGTTCAGATTTCCTGTCAGGTCTGTCCTTTGTTTCTCTTTATTAAAGCATCTAATAATTCTTAGCTCACTGTTCATAGTTAGGCATTAAAGAGTTCATAGAAAACCATATATTAGTGCATCTGTGAACTAATGAACATCTCCATAGCACAGAAGAATTACCAGCTAGCTTTTTCACTGGGCCATCCAACTACTGTTATCCATAGGTCTGCACCAGTTTGATTTAGCTTGAGAAGGATCCTCCAACTTCCCTGCCCCCTCTGCTGCCAACATTTTGGAGTTGGGCATGGAAGGAGAGCGGGTATGGGGGTGATCTCAATAGTCATTATGAGATTTCCCTTAATCCCCAAATCGGCAGTTCCTACCACATCCCAATTTATTTTGTGCCTAGCATCCCCAAATCTTCTCAATGGGTATTTTTTGTTTGGGTGGTTTTGATTAAAAGAGAGAGAGAATTCTGTTATCATTGTAGCTGTTGTTTCAGGTCAGAAATAGCTGCCGGCAGCAGAGCTAGTATAAAAGAAATTCTCATTCCTTCATTCTTCATTTAACACATAGTGCATGCCACATCACTTTCTCTAGGCAGCTATAGATTTATCTGTTTTCTCTCTATTCCTTTCCTAACCAATTTGAGTTAGCATGTGATATTGAATACAGGAAGCTTGTGAATTTTGTTTTTATATTCTAGGCAATATAATATAATTACAAGCAGGGGATTTGGACCAGAAAGACCTGTACTTGAACTATATTTGCTACCCACATGATGCTAGACAACCTTTCTGGATTCCCAAGTCCTCATCATTAAAGTAAGCCAACTTCCTTGAGACTCTTTTTATTGTAACTGTGACATGGGTGTATAACACCTTCTCCAGGTCTAAGAATTACAGGAGTTATTACATGTCATTTGCCTACCACATAAACTTGCCTTAATTCTCTCTTTCCTTAGGATCCTAATAGGTCAGTATATCAGATAGGATTAAGCTTAGCTGTATATTAAGAAAAACCTACCACAACTGTGGCTTAAGTGAGATGTAGGTGGCCAGTCCTATTTATGGTAGGAACTTAAGCTCTTATTATTTTTCTGTTCCCAACACTTAAAAAATAGGAATGGTAATAACACTGCTATCATATGGATATTAGAAGAATGAAATATGTATGAAGTGCTTAGCACAGTACTTGTATACAAAAAAGCACAATAACTTTAAAAAGAGAGAAAATTCAATCAGGTTAGTTGTAACAAATTACTTGACAAAGAATCTAGACATGTAGACGGTATATCACAAAACATGAACAGTGCGGCCACCAGAAATCTGACAGTAAATTCTGACTCAACTACAACTGTTTAGAGTGAAAACCAGCAAGTCGGCAATTCAAATCATACCTCTAGTAACAAATCTGCTGCTATTCCATTTTAGGGCATGCAATACCACTCTCCTAGGTTAATTTTCCCCCTCATGGCACATATTCTCTATTAGTAGGACAATGATTGTGATTGTAGCCACCACCACCACCATTATCATCATCGTCTTTCCACATAATCTACATAGGGTCATCTGTTCAGACAATTCCATTCATCTTGTCACATTAATATGTTACATTAGCCTTGCTCCATTCTTAAAAAACAGTTTCTGTTAAGTTGGTAATAACCTCAGTAAATTCTAGATCTAACTTTTATAAGCATTCCATTGTTCTTTCAGTATCTTCCCTCTAGGGCCTGGCAGAAATACTAAATTCCTTCTAAGACAAAATTATGATAGCTTGATGAATAAAAATGTTTTACCTTCCCCACTAAATCTTCTCTAATAGTGATCTGGAATGCTATAATTATTGTCTTCTAAATAGTAAGAGAAAGAATTTTCTAAAAAAAAAACAACCTCAGATTATTTTTTACTTTTGCTTATTGATCTGGAAATTTTTATTTCTCTAAATCTTTCCAGAACCTGTGGGAGCCAAATAATTTATTAATGTGCACTAATTCTTCTTTGTACTCCATGTAAATTGCAAAAAGCAAGACTTTCCACCCAAATCATTAATTGTGTTGATAAACAAAACAGCATATCTCCCCACTTCCTGTCATGAGATAAAGGGCTTGTTCCTTCCCAGCCTCAACCAAAGACAGCAGATCCAAATAATCTGAGAAGTCCAAGTGGATTTCCACCATGCAGCAGTCTTAGTTGCCGATGGTACTCTCTACCCTGAATGATGGACAGGTAGTGAAAAGTGTTACACAGAAGGTGGTGGCTACTTCAAGATTGGGCTTCCTCTGAAATTATGCCAAAATGAATCATGGGTTTAGTCCATTTTGTTATCCTAAAATTTCCTTTGTGCACTAGTGGTCATGAAAATATTTTATTGCCAAATCTAGATCACTTCACCCCCAATGAAACTGCGATTCTTAAAACACAAAATCTAAGAAAGATGCACACTGGGCAGCACCAGCAAGGTCAGCTAATTCATCAAGAGCCAGGCATAAAAGTCCACATGTTTCACTTTGCCAGTAAGCTTGTCTGCTTCATCTAGTGCCAACAACTCAATCCTCTGAACAGATGATGTATGGAATAAAGGAATCTTTTCAAATTCATGGAGTACTTCAGGTCTCATCTTTCCAATGTATCATTTGCTACAAGGATTCATTCTATCATTTTAGCGTCAGCACATGGATTATGGTGCCAAGTCAATATTCTTGGAGGTGCTGAAGTAAAAAATGCATTCTCCTCTTAAATATCCCATGAGGACAATAGTAATTTTTTGGAACCAATTCACTGTGTATCCTGGGGTTTCTAGGAGTTCTCTTATAAGACACTGAATACAACATTCTCCAATGAGGTTTTAACTTTCCATTCTTTGTCAACAATTGCTAATAAAATTGACAATAGACTTGTAAATGGGCAGAAGGAAAATAACTCAATTTAAGCCATTCATCTGGGAAATTCAATTCTGTATTCACCAGAATTTTGGCTGGGAAGCCCCACAACAGAATCCACTCCTCTTGGTTTATTACTCAATAGGAATCTATGGGACTATAATAACAACCACATTCCATATTGGGAGTTGTTTTTCCATAGGCCTAAATTCGCTGGTGAGCTATTTGTGGAGACCACTCAACCTTTACCAAATGTTTTGAGTTTATTATTCTCTCCTCTGCACTGGATTGAGATGATCACAAGTTCCTGAAGGTCATCACAGACTGTTCATGGTTCAGAAGAAGGGGAGACTTGTTCTTTGCCCTCTGCACAAGCAGAGAGTAACTGAAAAGTGGTCCATAAGGAAGGTGTGGTGACTAGGCCATAGTCAAAGGTGACATATAAGTGAAATAATCCTACCATTTGCATGAGTTGCTTTTTTTTTTCTGATATGTAGATGTGACCCAACATGGTGAGCACCTGAGGAACAGGCCAACAACAAATTGAAGAGGAGAGACCAAGCTCTACCTGAGTGGGAGCATGTAGGTGGGCAGTGTGAGGTCCCTAAATGAAAGGTATTGAAGACTGAAGGGATCAGGAAAGGAACTGATATGTTGATGCTGTTTGATATGTCACTATTAAGTGCAAGGCCCTTCTTATGTGTTCACAGAATAATGATGCCACTTCTCTGAAAGGTCTTTTCACAGGAGAATGCACCAGATGATCTCTGCAGCCTGCCTTCCCCATTAAGTGTATATTCTGTATGCTCAGTAACGGTTTGCTGCTCTAAGTCCTTATGTGTGAAAACAGCAAAGCTGTGTGATGGGTTCTCTGCTCGCAGAGAGCTTGTGACCTGATAGGATAAGAGTTTAGAGAGGAAATACCTCACGAACAATATATGTCACTATGACTAAGGACCCAAATATATGGCACAGAGATGTGCGTCCGTTTGGTTCAGCATTGTACCAGACAGTTCCCAGTATGCTGTAGGCTGCCTACAAAGATTGCTGAATAAACAAATAAGTGAATCATTTTACACAAAATGGACTCCAGTCCAGAGTGGACATTTCAAAACCAAATAGGTTTACTTTCAAAATGTTAACACACATTTGTATGTGCTTCATTTGTAGAACATTTGTAGAACATTCTTGAAGTGACAGAATCAGAGAAGCAGAAAACACATTAGCGATGGCCAGGGGTTGGTAAGAATAGGCAGGGAGGTGGCTGTGACGCTGTGAGGGTAGTACAAGGGATCCTGACAGAGCTGTCCCATATCTCAATCATGCTGATAATCCCATAAATTGCACATGAGATACAACTGCATAGAATTTAGCACACATATACAAAGGAGTGCACAGAAAACCGGTAAGATCTCAATGAGGTTGGTGGAGTGCATCAAGATCAATATCCTGTTTGTGATATTATGCTGTGGTGATGTAAAATGTTACGACTGAGCAAAACTGGGTCTCTCTGCATTTTATTTCTTAAAGTGGTATATGTAACTATCATTATCACAAAATGAAACGTTTAGAAAAAATATCCAAAAAACCTGAATAGGCTCATTGGAGAAGGGTTCAAAGAGAAGGAGGGCCAGGGTAGACTTTGTATAGGAAGAGAGGAGAGTGAGTGCATGGATGACGGGGCGAATGGGCTGAAAAGTAGGCCTGTGAGAATCTCCAAGGGAACGGGGGTCATGGCAAAACAGAAGAAACTAGCAGCATGGTTTGGCAACCTGGTGGTCTGACTTTCAGTAGAGCAAGTATCAATTCTGGAGTTGGCCCTCCCTCATTCTGTAGGCCAGTTTCCACACTCATTTATATAAAGGCAGCAAGCCCCCTAATCTCTGAATGCAGAGCTCCTCATCTACATCACAGAAGACATGATACCTTCTTCATAGTGATAATGGGCATGAAATGAGCTCACATATGTGGAAGGCTTAGCTCAGATTTGGGCACATTGTAGATATTTGGCAAATATAAATTCCTTTCCCTTGCCCTTGGACTCCACATATACCAGGGGTTCCCGAGTCGAGTTCAAGGTAGGTTACTGCACATTCTTAGCCTTCCTCCATGTTGGGGAAGCTGAGGAAGAAGGCAGTGCCTGTGGCAGAGACCTGTTACCTTTCAAGCTACAGCATAAGAATAGTTGGAGGAGAAAATGGGAGCAGGAGGCAGGAGGCGTCCTGAGTCTGCACTGAAAGGCACTGCCTTGTCTAGAGAGAGGAGGGACAAAGTTTTCAGAGCAGCCTGCCACAGCCCACAGCCCAAAACACCATGGCCTCCTGGCTTTGCTGCCTCTGCTTACTCTAGGACAAAGCAAGGAGACAAAGAGAGGATGGCTTCCAGGCAGTGGTCATGCTGAGCCCAGGCAGAGCATCAGCCAGAATCATAGCTGCCAGGGAAGCCAGGGACCTCCTGGGGCCAACCCCCCACAGCAACAATTGTGGCAGCCGCAGGAACAAAACAGAAAACTTTTTAAAATAAAATGTTTGCTCACATACCACCAATTTTCTTAAATCTACATTGAAAATTAGTACCAATTTGCAGACACATGAAGGATCTACAATGATAACTTTCCAAGGAGTGTTTCTCCCTCATTTCCTCTAATTTCAAAATTCAAAATGATTACAATTTTGAAATCTTGGTTTGTGTGTGTGCCTGTGGGTGAGTGCATTTTAGTGTGTGTTTTGTCTACAGTGGGTATTAGAACATTTTCTGCTATTTTCCTCCAAAGAAGAAAAACAGATTGGAGAAATGAAATCCTCGGCTGACAATATACAGTTTTGTAAATACAGCATGTAATGATACGAGCATTTACCAATAGGCATTAGCTGGAACAATATGAATTCCACGGCTGAGCAATAAAAAACGTATTTAGAGCCCCTGCTGTACAGTATGCTACTGATGTCGAAGGATCATGTTTATTGAGATGTACAGCGAAACCCAAGAAGCTGATCGCACGCAAGAAAGGAATCTAAATTGACTTCTCCAAATTTCTGCTGCTTTCAGGTCATAAAAACCTCACACTCTGGACTCTAAACAAAATCTCTGTCAAAATGGACAGTTAGTTGGAGGTGCCATCAGAAATGTCAGGCTGGGAAAAGAAGTCAACATTTTGCTGTTGTTATTGGTACAGTGGTAGCGTTCTTGTTTTGTGGGGGTTTTGTGTGGTGTGTGTGTGTGTGTGTGTGTAGTTCTGTTTGTTTTCTGTTTTTGCTGCTACTGATACATCAGGCATCCAATCATGAAAAACAATGTCCATGTCACTAAAATGGCCTCCAGGCATCCAGTATATCTACATTGGGGTTAAACATCTGTGTGAAGATGTGACAGCACACCCTATAAAAGGTATTATTGAGTAATATAGACTTTCTGTAATAACCAAACAGTAAAGAATATAGCTTTTTAAAGGTCTCCCCATGGCTGATCTCATGACTCAAAGATAAGACACTGTGCTGCAAGCGAAGTAATAAAATCTGGTGGATACTCTGGGCTCGCTTGTGACAAATCATATCAAAGTATTATTAAAGAAAGAAGTTGAGACCCAAGACTATTATTGATTCTTGACAGAATTTCTTATAAATAAAGTGTTGCAATCAGGTCCTGGACTTGCCAAGGTCCTGGTAGAATTCTTCCTATTATAGGGGAAGCTGCAAAACAGTAACGCTCCATTAGCGAGAGCCGGGAGCCTCTGTGTACAGCACCATGAGGATGGGTCATGGTCCAAAGAGAGCCGGGGAGAACATAATTTCCAAAGGCCTTTTAAGGCACTCTTTGCTGATCCCTTTTTGAAATGGGTAAAGCTGCCTCCAAGTTTCCACAGGAAGCAGCTTGTACCCTGACTGTGTTAGCAGGATGAGTCTGTGACCCTTCAGAGCACTAAGGACACACCTCCATTAGTGTCCATATTCTTACAGGGAAGAGGCTGATACAGTCAACTGAAATGACAGGGTGATAAATATAAAACCACTATCATCAATAAGACTGGAATGTAAAAGCACTTAGTTTCAGCCTAAGTAACTCACAGAAAGTTTGGTTTCAAGAACCGATGCGTCATCCATCACTACTCTACCTTCTGTTGACAAAGTAATTGTAAGATATCTAGAATGGAGGTTCAACACGAGCTGACATTTTTGAAAGGAGGAATTGTGTGCCGTACTTACTCATTAAATGTATTTTTCCTCCACTAAAGATGTTTCCTTTTTTAGTTTATGTATGAATAACTTTAACTAAAGTTCCCCTGACACCCTGACTTTGCTCTGAATAGCACCTATGTTCATTAACATAAAACCTGAAAGAAAATAATTTTAATGTAGTTTTTTTTAACACTTCAAAAGCCTCTAACAAATTGATCGAGCACAATTATGCATTCTAAAGGGAATTATAAAGAGATCATGGAAGGTTGAAAAGTTCTAGTTTAAAAAAAAAAAAGAAAAAAAACTTCGGGGTGAAAAAGAAAAGAAAAACAGGCAGTTGAGTGTGAAACTTTGATGCACATTCAATAAAAGTAAACTTGGGTTTCTTAGGCATGTTTTAATATTTTCCTCTAAATGCACTATTTTCAGAGAAGAAAAAATAGGAGAGCCCCAGCAAAAGGCTCAGATCATATGACAGAATGAGGTATATTTCATAATGTGTATAGATTGGGAGGGAGACAGAGCTGGGTTTGTTTGAAAATCAGCTCCACCACTGAAAACCGTGATAAAGTTCCTTTTTGCTAAGACTCAGTTTCCCCAACTGTAGCTGATGTGAGGATCAAACAATCCATTTTTAAAAGGATTCAACATTCTGTTTTACACAGAGAGCATTTAAGAATGTAGTTCACCCAATCCCCATTCCAAGCAAATCATGAGATGCTCAATTCTCCCTTTCTGAAATCCTACAGAACTTTTCCAGAAGATCTCATTAACCTGCTTTAAGTTCCAGAGTACAAATTTCTCTTAAGATGAGTGCTTCATCTCAGGCTGAAATGCCTATCCTTATTCGTCTGTAAAGGAACATTCCCAGAATTTCTTTGTTGTGTGTATTCCTCTCAATCCTATTATTTTTTTGCAAAGTTCAGTTACATCCTACTTTCTCCAAAAAGCTATTCCAGATCCTTCCAGGAATATATCATTCCTCTAGTGGCATATTGTTTAACTTAATTTGAACTACTACACTGTGGGTTCCTGGAGGGTAGCAACCGTGTCCTGCTTGCTTTTGTACCCCCACAGTACCTAGCACTGGTCTTCTCTGACGATGAACTCTTAAGCAATGTACATTGAATGTCTAATGGTTTGCTGTCTTAAAAAACCAGGCTAAGGGGGTAAGTCCCAGAACCTGGAATGAAATCCTTAAGTAGCTGAACCACAGCACTAGCCCTTTTACATTTTGCAAATGTAATCACTGTGATCACCATGCAGAGTTGCTGAAATGCAGGCAGTCAATCAAAACCACTTACTGAGCCCCAAAGCATTGTGAATGAAGGCTACGAAAGAGAAATAAAAAAAGCTGTACACAAACCTTTGAGAAACTTACTATCTCACTAAGAAAATATCCATGAGGGGGATGTTAAAAACACACCACCACCATATGTAGGTTATAAATCTTAGACTGCCAGGCAATAAACCTCAGCGGATATGTTCCTGGTTGCCCCAAGCTATTGTATATAAGTTATAGTGCAGAAAGCATATCAGTTAAACTATATTGGACCTGTTGCTCTGCATGAGGCTAGATTTATATTTAGCTAGAAAGTCCAGCCAACCAGGACAAATGTCCTCTCCTTGTTTCAAGAAACAGCACTTCCTAGTGGCTAAGTATGCGAGCTCTGGAGATGGTCGGCCTTGAGCAGCGGGCCGGTGTGTCTCTTGTCACCCTGGACATGTCACTCAATCTCTTTGGGTCTCAATTTCTTCATCTGTAAAATGAGAGTAAAAATAGGATCTTTTTCACAGCCTTTGGAGAGGCGGAGGAAATTAGTAAATTCAAGACAAGCACTTGGAATAGTACCTGGCCCAAAGTGAGCACTCAATAAGCACCACTGATCATTAATCATTTCCTGGAAAGCAGCTTGTTTTGGCAAGAACACCATTGACTAAGGCTTTCTCGACTCCTTGGCAAAATTCATCCCCAAATTTATGAGCTTACCTTACATCTTACCGCTGGTTGGATTTTCCTGTGTTCTAAATTACACTGGTCTCGTGGATCACAGTTGCAAGGACATAAAGGAGAATAGGGAGCAAGGGCAAGGAGTGGTATCTAAAGCAATTCTTACATAGAAATGTGGTAAGAATTCTGAAAAGGGGACAGTGAAGGGGTGAGATTGTAGAGGATGTCAATCATGGGACTGAGAGGGTGGGGCCGGGAACCACAGACCTTCCCTGTGTGTTCATCTCGTAACAGTAACAGTTACCCATATTTTACACACTCATCTATATACTTCCAAAACCTCTCCACTGCAAGTTTTATTATCCCAGTTTTAGAGTTACAAAAACCAAGGCTCTGGGATGTTAAGTGACTTATCCAGGACAGCAGACAACATGTGTTGAATTCAGATTGGGAACCCAATTCTGATTTCAAACTCATCAGTCTTAAAGGCACCCTTCTCCCCGTGAGCCAGTTCTCAAAGTAGAAAAACTGCTTCACCAGATATCAGATTTAGGGCTCACCTTTCACACTGCACACAGGTTAGAGCCACTAGTAAATTTTCTCCAAATTCTAAAGAGCAACTGGCTTTAACCAGGGTCCAGTCCATGTGTCATGTGAACCAAGGAGAGAACCTCCGATTCTTCACCTTGATACTTTCTCTGTCCCACTGCAAAATTTAAAAGACAAAAATCAAATACTCTTTTGTGTTTAGATGCTCTGTTTCTGCCTTCTGAAGCAGCACTTGGGTCCCTGAAGCACCTGAACCCATTTATTTTCCATCTGTTTCTTGCCTTCCTAAAGCAGCTTTATTGCACCCCAGAAGGCTTTCTCTCAATTAGAGAGGGGAGAGGCACTCAAAGACGTTCAGGATGCACCAGAGATTTTGCAGGTAGGCAATGAAGATAAACAGACTCAAGAGTCCAGGAATGTAGGTATCTAATTCTGGAGCACTTGGACACACACTGGATTGGCTGACTCTTGTCTGCAGGATTATAATTCATGAAGACCTGTGTCTACAAGTCCATTTTGTGGGGGGAAAGTTGACTTTGCTATACGGGGGGTGGACCTTAGGTATTACTAAGAAACGGGAATGTTACACAGATTGGTAGGGGGATAGATTTGCATGCACATTATTAAGACATGAAGAAGAGTTTGGAATGCTATGGGGCTGAGTAGTCAGGAGGCTTGGTGAATCAATTTTCTCCCTGAGAATGGCTTCAGGCTTATCCCTCTGAAGGAAAAACATCTAAAGCCCAACATTTTGCACCACTGACTGGCTGTTCCTAGGGAAAGATTCCCCAGTGAAACCCTGGAAGGTGTTTCCCCTCAGCCATGCCAGGTTTAATGGCTCCTGTTTGGATCCAATTAGGACTGGCTTGAGAAACTGGGAGAAACCGGAATCAGCAGGGGGGAGATGCAATTGAGGGCAGAGGGGACTCGTTCATAGCTTTTCAGAGGGCAAAGGGGACTCGTTCATAGCTTTTTGGGTATCTGGAAACAGTGCCCGCTCAGGACTTCTCATACTCCAAATTGTTATGAGAGCCAATTATTCCACCTATTAAGGTTTTAATGTGGCACCAATAAGTCAAAACCGGTTCAACAACTAAGAATTATAGTTGGTATAAAATGTTTGAATTTGGGCTAATAACATATACTAAGTTATTAGACAGATGAGATTTAAAATGACTAAGGTAAGAAATTGGGTTCATAATGGACACATTAATAGACCACTAAAATGACTTTAAAGGCTCTGGCAGGCACAGTCAAGATACCAAATATATAACAACTCCATCCATCTTGAGCTTCCTCATCATGTCACCTAATAGAATTTCAAACACTATTAGCACACTGATAAATGCTTATTATATATTATCCATGCATGCTATCCTTTGAATTAAAAGACAAAAATGGACACCTCATACTTTTTTTTTTCCATTTTATTTCTTTTCAGTGTTCCAGAATTCATTGTTTATGTACCACACCCAGTGCTCCATGCAATATGTGCTCTCCATAATACCTACCACCAGGCTCACCCAACCCCCCAACCCCCTCCTCTCCAAAACCCTCAGTTTGTTTCTCAGAGTCCACAGTCTCTCAAGGCTTGTCTCCCCCTCCGATTTCCCCCAACTCACTTCTCCTCTCCATCTCCCAATGTCCTCCATGCTATTCCTTATGCTCCATAAGTATGTGAAACCATATGATAATTGACTCTCTCTACTTGACTTATTTCACTCAGCATAATCTCCTCCAGTCCCATCCATGTTGATACAAAAGTTGGGTATTCATCCTTTCTGATGGAGGCAAAATACTCCATTGTATATATGGACTATATCTCCTTTATCCATTCATCCACTGAAGGGTATCTTGGTTCTTTTCACAGTTTGGCTACTGTGGCCATTGCTGCTATGAACATCAGGGTACAGATGGCCTTTCTTTTCACTACATCTATCTTTGGGGTAAATACACAGTAGTGCAATTGCAGGGCCATAAGGTAGCTGTATTTTTAATTTCTTAAGGAATCTCCACATGTTTTCCAAAGGGGTTGCACCATCTTGCATTCCCACCAACAGTGTAAGAGGGTTCCCCTTTCTCCACATCCTCTCCAACACTTGTTGCTTACTGTCTTGTTAATTTTGGCCATTCTAACTTGTGTAAGATATTATCTCAATGTGGCTTTGATTTGAATGTCCCTGATGGCTAATGATGATGAGCATTTTTTCATGTGTCTGTTAGCTATTTGTATGTCTTCTTTGGAGAAGTGTCTGTTTATATCTTCTGCCCATTTTTGATGCGATTATCTGTTTTGTGTGTGTTGAGTTTGTGGAGTTCTTTATAGATCTTGGATATCAGCCCTTTGTTTGTAGTGTCATTTGCAAATATCGTCTCCATTCCGTGGGTTGCCTCTTTGTTTTGTTGACTGTTTCCTTTGCTGTGAAGAAGCTTTTGATCTTAATGAAGTCCCAAAAGTTCATTTTCCCTTTTGTTTCCTTTGCCTTTGGAGATATATCTTGAAAGAAGTTGCTGTGGCTGATGTTGAAGAGGTTACTGCCTATGTTCTCCTCTATGGACACCTCATACTTTGTTGAATGGGTTCATGCTTCTTTATCTTGATGCTGAAATGCTGAGTTTATTTCTCCACGTTGCCTGACGAGGAATGAACTTCCTACTAATTTCAAAAAGACCCTTTTGTGACCAGAGTGACCACAGCTCTGACTGCATAAATACCCAGGACAAGTTAAGAAAAAGCACCAGGGCAGCACCTGTGAGACTGAGCTGGCCAATATCTTAGAAAATGGACCTAATTTTCCACTCTCATCTCTGCCAGGCCAAAGATCATCATTGTTCATTTACTCACCAAATTTTCTGAGCAACTGCTTTAAGCTGTTCACTGCTCTAGTTACTGAGAAGATGATAGCAAACAAAATGTATATGATCTGTCCCATCATGGGGCTTAAAGTTTCATGGAAGAGATACCCATTAAACAAATAACAATAGGAAAAAGAGAGAAAGAGAGAGAGAGAGAGAGCGTGCGAGCAAATCATAAATATACTGGAAGAGGGAGAGAGTCTAATGACACTTCTCTGAGGAATAACAGTTAATCAGAAATCTGAACATAGATAAGATCTATTTAGGCAAAAATAAATAAATAAATAAATAAAAGAAAAAAAAAGTATGCAAAGGTCCTAAAGCAGAAAAGAGCTTTTCTACTCATCAAAAGAAAAGGGGTATGATTAACAGAGCCCAGTTAATGGAGAGTATGATAAAAATTGATAGTTTTATTTTAAAAGCAATGGGAGCTATTGAAGACATTTAAGTAGATGAGTCATGTGGTTAAATTTGAGTTTTTAAAAACACTTCTATTACTGCTATCTGGAATGGATTGAAGGGATCAACGAAGATAGCTAGGAGTGTAATTAGGAAGCAATTTCAGTGATCCATGTGTGAGATGATCAAGGTCTGAATCAGGATCAGAATGCTGACAATGGAAATAAAGAGTACTGGAAGGAATCAAGGCCCATTTTGAAAGTAGGATCAATAAGACCTGTGATGTAGGAGATAGGGATGGAGACAGAGGCAGGTGATCATAATAACTCCCAGATTCCTGGCATGAATAAGTGGATGGATAGAGATGCTATTTAACCACCTGAGCTTATGGTAAAGGCATAAATCCATACGGAAATTCCATTAGAAGTACATCAATCCCTTGTCTATTGCAATAGTTTAAGTTTCTGGAAGCCTCATTGATAAAGAACTTAGTTAAATAAGAGAGAACACTTCTATGGAAGTCAAAATAGATATCATAAAATCTGTGAGGTAAGACTGGGGACTTTAATATAGACAACCCCCTCAAATTCTCAATCAAAACCACCTTTTACTTTTCCTTTAAACAAAATATATTAGACTTATTTATATAGCACTTAGGTGGCCATAGAAATAATGACACAAAGCAATATACAGAAACAAGTGAATGACTCCACAAAGTAAGTAGCAATAACCATAAGAATATGGAAACAAAATAAGAGCAGTACATAATTCACAATGTGAAAACACATGTATGGAAAATATACAGTTTTAATTGTTTTGATCATATTTGCTCAGGAAAGATAACTCTTTCTCTCAGTTGTCCTTATATGCCTTGACTCTTTAAAATAATCTCTATTACTGCTTTTCTTTCTTTCTTTTCTTTTTGTCCTTTTTTTCTTTTTCTCCTCTCCCTGTTTTCTTATCTTCACTTTGCACTTCCTTTCTTGGAAATTATAAAAGTAGACTCAATAATTATAATTAGATATATGAGCAAAGACATCCTGAAGGTGGGGAAATTTTCTTAAAAGTCAGGAAATACACAAATGAAGGCTATGAGAACCTCTCTGAATATCCACTGAAGAATAACTAGGCTATGATCTTAAAAATATACACTTATTTATCTTTCTACCCCAAAATTTTAGCACAATACCTAGAAAAACTTATTTAAAAAATTTTAGTGAAAGATATCATTATCTAAGCAGATAAAACTGAATCATTAGAAAGGGTGGTGGGGGTCATATAGCAAGGACAGTTGTAAAGGCTGTGGATGGGAAGGAGGTTTTAGATTAGATATTAGAAGGATTTTTTTAACCATCAGAGTAAGATATTTTTTCATATTAGATCACCCAGAAGGATCTTAGTAGCTCTTTCCTTTAGCATTTAATCTTTAATTGGATATTTTTTTATCACACAAATATTACTACCAAATTGAAATAAAAAGAAAACATGAGGGATGCCTGGGTGGCTCAGTGGGTTAAAGCCTCTGCCTTCGGCTCAGGTCATGATCCCAGGGTCCTGGGATCGAGTCCCGCATCGGGCTCTCTGCTCGTCGGGGAGCCTGCTTCCTCCTCTCCCTCTGCCTGCCTCTCTGCCTACTTGTGATCTCCATCTGTCAAATAAATAAATAAAATCTTAAAAGAAAAGAAAACATGAACCTAAGTGTCTTAAAGTTGAACAAATGAAATTAAACTGTCATTTATATATTTTTCCTAGTCCCTATCTACATGCACACATACAAATACACAAGCTGAGTAACAGCTGAGAGGTAATAATGATTGTATACATACAATTAGGCATTTTGATTTTATGTAATAGATCATAAACCTTGTACATGATGTTCACAATATGAGTTTAATGATTCATTAAAAATTCCACCAATTTGAAAATGATAATCTGACTACCCATAATTCAAAGTATTCATTAAAATAACAAAAATATATCAAAAGGAATATATCAAAACCCATCACTATATTTGTTCATTCATTCATTCAACAAATGTTTATTGATGCCAGTTATATGCCAGATACTTTTGTAGACTTGTAGTACATAGTGGGAAATAAGTATTGATCTCTGATTTCATGTACTGATTATAATCTATTGAGGTGGATGATGTTCTTCCCAGACAATCTCAGAAGGATTCAATTCTGGAGTTGGCAGGCATGAAGTGCAGAAATTGGCTTTGGTGCATGGTTCAGGACAATTAAATGAAGGAATGTCTATAAAACAGCTGAGAATATCCTATGATCCCACCACCTCCCACAGGGGTACAGAGTAGCACTTGCCTTCATCTTAATTAAGTTCTTGGTAACTGATTTCCCAGCAACATGTTAGATTAACCTCAGAGGCCCCTTATTTGGGGATTGGGATTAAAGAAAGAGACCAGAGCTGGAGTTAACTCTAGAGCCACATAACAGTCCAAAGCATGGGCAGATTTGAGTTATGGGGAGGAAAAACAGCTACAGACTAGCACAGAACTGAAGTAGAGAAATCACTCATCTCAGCCTCTGGAGAAAAGTCTCCCTTTCAGTAGTGTTAGGAGTATTGAACCTACCTGCCCATTTCCTGTTCACACACTCCACAGGAAAGCCTGACTGTAAGAAGCACCAGAAAGAGGAGAAATCCTTTGGTAAATCAAATAAAGGAATGATAACAAAAACCTTGCCATCAATTTATGCTAGTTACATGGTCCTCACTTAGCCATGTTAATAGCTACCTATCCAACAGCATAAAAGAAAGTTATCAAAAGTAAGCAAATAGAACAAATGACACTAAGGTAATAGAGCTAGTCTAAGTAACAGAAGAGAACCTAAAAAAGAAAATCTAATTGGTATTTTGGGAGATATTCCAGAAGATATTACATCCCAGAAAACAATTTGACTACTCTACAAAAAGAGTAATCAGGGGGCACCTGGGTGGCTCAGTGGGTTAAAGCCGCTGCCTTCGGCTCAGGTCATGATCCCAGGGTCGTGGGATCGAGCCCCGCATCGGGCTCTCTGCTCTGCGGACAGCCTGCTTCCTCCTCTCTCTCTGCCTCTCTGCCTACTTGTGATTTCTGTCTATCAAATAAATAAATAAAATCTTTAAAAAAAAAAAAGAGTAATCAGGAAGTTAGACAGATTTTTCAGGAACTAAATAAAATTTCTGAAATTAAAAAAAAATCATTGGAAGAATTCAATACTAAATGAATGTGGCTACAAATGAATTTGGGTGATTTGGAAGATAAAGATGAGAAAAATCTCCCAGAACGAAATCATAAGAGAATGGAAACCATGAGACAATGTAAAAGATAGGAAAAGTCAATCCAGAATAGACTAAAGTAACTAATTAAAATTCCTGATTAAAAATATTGTGTTCTTTGGGGGGAGGGGGGCAAGGAGAGGGTGGTGGATTTATGGACATCGGAGATGGTATGTGATATGGTGAGTGCTGTGAAGTGTGTGAATCGCCAGGTTTACCTGTACCCCTGGGGCTAATAATACATTATATGTTTATTAAAAAAATTAAAAAATTATTAAAAACATATTGTATTCTTTTCCAAAGGTGGGAGACATAATCAACTAAATTATAGGAGAAAGTTTATCTGAGCTAAAAACATAATGGATTAAGCAAATTGAAACAAAGACTTTTCATGAAATTTCATGAAACTTTAATCTGGAGTGAAAGCAAGCAAACAACAATCAGTTTTATTGGAGAGTTCACAGAAGCTTGAGGATGTGCTCCAGCAAAACAAAACAGGAAACCTAAAAGGTAGAAGACAAGGAATTGAAGCACAACAGTACCAATACAGGGCCATGCAAAAAGAAGGAAGGTATGCAGATATCCTATGAATAATGAGTAAAATTACTGAGCAATGAGTAAGATTAGTGAGAGTGCTAGGTAAAGACTGCTTTTAACAAGCAAGCCAATTCTATAACAAATCGCATGTGTCAGAAATTGATAAGATTGAATCGCTTCTTTTTCTCTTGGTAAAGAAAGTTCATTCATCTGTTATAGGATAAAATAGATGCAATGAAATTCATAGTCCAAACAACAAACACACATAAGGAAGCCCAGCTAGAAGATAAGAATCCACTTGGCTTTTGATGCTTAGACTAGCTATTCTCCTTTAAGAGTCAGAAATTAAATGACATAGGTTAATATATCCTTCTTAATCATTTCACTTAGATCTGTGAAGAACTATATTTATATTAAAATTATATTACATATGCATTTATTTAATTTCAATTCATGGAATTAACTTGTAGACAAAGCAGGGCAAACAGGTATAGACTATGTAAAAGCAATAGTACAGCTAATAGGAGTTAGGATGTGGAGTAGGAAGGAGAGGAAAATAGATGGAAAAGAGTAGGTTCACTAATTGTTTCCCTTATCAAATGAGGGGTTAATAGATACTCTCTAAATTGTTGGGTAAATAGTAAATAGAGGCCATAATATATCATTTAGTTATAAATGAAACTATTAAAATACTAATAGTATAACTAATAAAACTTAGAGATAAGAAGTGCATCATAATATTAGTGCATAATAGTTTGGCATAAATAGATACAATCTAGAGTTGATAAATCAAGGAATTATATTTAAGTATATTATTTACACATAGCAATTCATGGTGGCTGAACCTTGACTATCATCATAGCCTCATTATGCTGTTCATTCTCATGACTCAGGAAAATAACTCTCAGTAATCTGTGATTAAATGGGGGCTCATAACTATGATTTGATTTTTTTGTCTAATTTCCCAAGGAGAAGATTGCACATGGTTTTGTGTGTTAGCCTGATTTTAATTCCCTTAGGAAGCACAAACTGACAAAATGCCCAGCTTGGAGGCAATGAAGACCACAGAGAACCATCTTAAGAAGAAGAAATAATTGGTATAAATTTTGAAGCGGAAAATTAACTACCTTAAGGAGTGCACAAGGCACTATGAAGACCATCAACCAAGGGTCTTGATTCTTGGTAACGTGTTCTGGATATGGCAAAGAAGGAAGTCTTCCTAGGATCTTTCAAATTTCAGCGATCCTTCTCATATTCTGGGACTTGGCTTTTGCTAGTTAGACTTTTGTTTTTGTTTTTTTTTTTTTTTAAACCCAAATACATTTAACAAACTTTGAAAAAAGATTTCATTTGAGATAATTAATGATATTCATCAATCAAATGCAATGTTGGTCCACTCTGGGCAATTCAAATGCCATTACAAAGAAAAAAATCTGTCTGTTATTGGGGACCTCTCTCTTAAGAATATTTGACAAAGAAAGGCTTAAAAAGAAACTGTGCTCAAGGCATTGTATATTAGGCACCTATCACCAGCCCCTGCAAATGTCTAGGGCTGTGATCTCTCTTATTACCATGTATGGCATGTGTGAAGCCAGACAGACCAGAGAACTAGTGATCCTTCCCTCACAGACTCTCTGAGCTTTGGAAATTATAAAACCTCTCATGTTCCTCATCTGCAAATTGGACATATTGAAGATAATTAGACATAAACTACCTACCCCATTAATTTGTTTTAGTAATTAAATGAGATCATTTGTTTAAATGTTCTCTGTAAATTTTTTTTAGAGATTTTATTTTATTTATTTGACAGAGAGAGATCACAAGTAGGCAGAAAGACAGGTAGAGAGAGAGGGGGGAAGCAGGCTCCCCACTGAGCAGAGAGCCCGATGCGGGGCTCGATTCCAGGACCCTGAGATCATGACCCAAGCCAAAGGCAAAGGTTTAACCCAGTGAGCCACCCAGGTGCCCCTGTTATCTGTAAATTTTAATGTGCTCTATTTATTATTACTACTATGATTACCATTCACTCCATTGTGGGATAGACTTTAACAAAACTCTTCCATTTGGCCTATTCTCTCTCTTGCTCTTGTCCAGCACTAAGTATTTTGATAGTATAGGATTTCAAAAGGTTATGCCAACTCATTGGCTTTCCTGCTCCCAGATCAAAAAGGCTCTTCAAATTGACCACACCAATTAGCTGGAATTTAAGTTTCCTTGCTAACCCATACCATCAGAATTCCAATTAAGAATCTTTGAGGCTTCCATAATTAGACATATTTGATGGTTCATTTTCCCATCCTTCATTCCTGAGTCCTTCAGCTTATATTATTTCTAAACATGCCTCCTCAGTCAATGGCTTGAAAATGTCTATTTCTCTTTAATTTACTGGTCTCTCTGGCTCTTTGTCTCTTACCTGTCCTCCTGCATCATCAGTAAACCATCACTAGATCCTTAATAAATTACCAGAATCCTTTCCATGCAAAGCAATTAGTGATTGGTACATCCAGGGAAAATAAACTTTGATTAAAATGGGTTTGTGATTACAGATAGGAAATGTACCTTTTGTGATAGGCAGATCTCCAAGTCAGTCAGAGAGTGAATGTATCTCAAGGCATTTGCTCATCTCATTAGCCATTCAGAACTATGAATTTTATAATAATTTTCTATGTATTTTTCTGGTAAATAAATGAAGTAAAATGAGAATTAGTGGTCTATTACTTTTATTAGGTTGTAACACTGCATCAAGCACTGTGGAGAGCATTAAAGAGTGTGAAGTATTTTAAAAGGTAATTAAAGAACCCAAGTATCCTGATCCCCCCATTACTGATTCATTTTATATAATGTTAACTTGTAAGAATAATATGTGGAACAAAGAAAGTTAGTTTTGCAGGGTATGTGTGTGCATGTGTGTGTGCTTTTCAAAGAAGAATGTGGAAATTTTAATACACTTATGACAATGTATTGATTGTATAAAATATTACTGTGCAATGCCATATATTTAATAAATAAATAATTACGAGAGTGTTTAGGACTAGCAATTCTCTTGTTTCTCTATACCGGCTCTCTGAACAATCTTATCTCCTCTTGTGGTTACAAATACTACTTCTATATTCCTGATATTTTTTGTATTTATATTTATACTTATATTTCTTGCCCCAACCAGTCCACAACAGGTATGTCCAAATATCTACTCAACTTAACACATGGGCTTTTAATACTCATGTCAAACTTAACCTTTATAAACAGACTAAACTCCTGCTTTCCCCCTCCAATCGCTATTCTCACAATGCTCCGCATGTCTACATAGTACTAACAAACATTCATCTAGAGACTCAAAAGAAAACCTCGAATTTATCCTTGACTCATCTCTCTTACTCCTCATAAGCAATTCATTCAACATACCTGTGAGATATGCACTTAACACATTTCCCAAACTTCTCATCACATCCATACATTTTATCCTCAATCTGAATGCCATCACTTTCCATCTGACAAAAGCAATGGCCTCCTTGACAGGTCTGCCTCCCTCCACTCTTATTCTACACAGTCTGTCCTCCATGCAGCAACAGGTAACCTTTAATCAAGTCAATGTCTTCCAAAGGCTTCTTAGACTTCTTAGATTATATAAAGTAGATCCTGAAATCTTTGCCATAGCCTACAAGGCTCTCTATGAACTATGTCTACTGTGCCCTATGTAGGCTGGTTTTATTCCTAATTTTGTACTTGCTGCTCCCTATGCCTAGGGTGACTAGACATTCTGGCTTTCCCTGGGACCTGATTAATGTCAGCATATCTGAGTTTTTTAGACTATTATGGGTCCTTGACTGCAGTTTCCTTAAAATAAGCAGATTAGGTTTGGTAGGCCTCTACTTTATAATAATGACAGTTCTTGGCATAGTCTTGTCCAGCAATGTGTGAGCACTGTATACAGTGAACCCAGTTTTCACTTTAACACAGGGCAGAATATGAAAAATGACCAAGAACATTCTGTCATTCTCCTTTCCAAATGCAGTATGGTGAAGGCCTTCATTTTAAAGGGGTCTGCTGGCACACAGCCAGGGACAGCTCACTTCTAGTCTCAGGTGATGGTGGTGGGGAAAGCATACAAGGCCCCTTCCTCGACCAACCGCTTGATATATAGGAGCTGCAGCCCCAGTCCCAGTCTGTGAGATGAGAAAATTCACCAGGTGGCCAGCAAAGGGTCAATGAAAAATGAGAGAAATGATGGTGCAAGTATATACAAAATAAATGCAGAAAAGGAGACAGAGCAGTTCTTCTACATAGCACAGAATGTATACGCTGAATGTCCCTGGTACAGAGGTTTGATCATTTTTTTGGTATTGACATATATAATTAATTTTGATAATTTTTTTCCATTTTTAGGGGTGCCTGGGTAGCTCAGTGGGTTAAAGCCTCTGTCTTCGGCTCAGGTCACGATCCTAGGGTCCTGGGATCGAGCCCTGCATCAGGCTCTCTGCTGAGCAGGGAACCTGCTTCCTCCTCTCTCTCTCTCTGTCTGCCTCTCTGCCTACTTGTGATCTCTGTCAAATAAATAAATAAAATCTTAAAAAAAATTTTTTCTATTTTTGAAATACTGTATTTCCATGAGGTCAAAAATCTATGTTTGATAAAAATAAATGCTGGGGCGCCTGGGTGGCTCAGTGGGTTAAATCCTCTGCCTTCGGCTCAGGTCATGATCTCAGGGTCCTGGGATTGATGCCCGCATCGGGCTCTCTGCTCAGCGGGGAGCCTGCTTCCTCCTCTCTCTCTGCCTACTTGTGATCTCTCTCTGTCAAATAAATAAATAACATCTTTAAAAAAAATACGTAGCAATATGAATTCTACTTAGCAATATGTGAAAAGGCAATTTCTTCACATTAAAAAAATAAATAAATAAATGCTGATTTTTCATTTGTCATGTTGGCTTCAATATTTAACTTGCCCATAAGGCTCATCAATGTTTGCAACTTAATCTGGAGGCCATAAATTATATCACTGACGTGTGAAAACTAGAAGATATAAATCTACTGAGAAAGCATCAGTATCTATTTTGAAAGTTGTTATTTTAAGGCCTGAGCCCAAACAGAATTTAACTGATACAGCTGCAGAATGTATGTTTACAAATCACTCCACTCCAAGAACCATGACTTTTCATTTAGATCAAAGGATTGTAGTTTTAAGTTCATTGTGCTTATTTTCCTTTTCTTTTTTTTTAAATAAATGGAATGTTGACAGTAGCTATTGCCATGTTGGCTTCATTCACACAGTTGAAACCAGTTTCCTATCAGTGTGATCATGTGCTTCAGTTAAAGATGAAACCTTTGAAATTATTGAATGCTACTGTAAAATAAATTTAAAAGTAAAACACAGAAGCTACATTATTTCTGATAATAAAAATATAAATTTAGTGTAACACATTATCATGTTAAAAACACAGTTCTTTTTTTTTTAAGATTTTATTTATTTATTTGACAGACAGAAATCACAAGTAGGCAGAGAGGCAGGCAGAGAGAGATGATTGAAGCAGGCTCCCCGCAGAGCAGAGAGCCCGATGCAGGGCTCGATCCCAGGACCGTGGGATCATGACCTGAGCCGAAGGCAGAGGCTTTAACCCACTGAGCTACCCAGGTGCCCCTAAAAACACAGTTCTCATTAGATTAAGAAATCTATAAATCAGATATATACTAGGAATGGATTTTGATGTATATGTAATTCGTAATCTTTTCCAAGTTGATATTCCACCAAGAAAAACAGAAGTTTTAATTGTTCACACATACATGTACACACACAGTAGCTGAAAAATAAAATGTGATGATAGTTACTGAATACAAAAATAAAACACAAAACTTCAACAAGGCAATATAAGCTTTGTTTCTTTGCTATTATGAAATGGGTTTAGAAATATTTGCACCTCGGAAAACTTTTTTTTTTTTTAAATCAACCTTCTTATCCCATAAAGTTGGTATAATTTTTTTAAAGGATCTCAAATTTTGAATGTATTTTGTGCAAGATCAGTTGAAAATATTTAATCAAGTTATTAAACAAGTGGAGTGCCAAGAGACTTCAGGTTTTTCATCTTTTTAGCCAACTGCAGTTATGAACGCAGAGTGTGGAAATAAGATGATAAAATTTATTCCTACAACAGCAAGGGAGAAACTGAACAAAGGAAACAATAGGAGCTCAAACACTGTGAGAATTAAGATTCTGAAACTTTATAGTTGTGCGTGGAGATAGTTAAATTTCCTATTTATAACTTAAAATTAAAGTTCCTATTTTTCATTAGATAGAGCTGTATTATATACTGGAATTGGATAAATTGAGAAGGTTTATGATTTTACAGCATATATATCTGGCAAAACGCTCAAAAAACCATAGAGACCATGTATTTGAAGAGTTTGTCTCATAAAAAAATTTGTCAAAGAACAGGTGAAAAAGTTTCTGTGAAAATACTTGGCCTGAAATATTTAAGTATTTCAATAAAAAAAAAACAGATTTCAGAGTTTTCTCCATTTTGCAGAATATGTTCTGAGGTTAGCTGGTATCTCAACATTTATGGAAAAAATGTTTTTCTCATTTCAAAATATTGTGGTGTAGATAAAAAATTAATTGAGGATGTCAAAGATTTTAAATGTATTGACTTTAAAATGTAAATTGGAAGGAGACTGTGGGAAATTTATGAAATAAATAAAAATTAAAAGGCTATATTGAAAAAAAAATTCTTCTTAAAAAAAAGTCCTAGGGGCACCTGGGTGTGTCAGTCAGTTAAGCATCTGCCTTCGGCTCAGGTCATGATCCCGGGGTCCTGGGATAGAGCCCCACATAGGGCTCCCTGCTCAGCAGGGAGTCTGCTTCTCCCTCTCCCTCTGCCTGTTGCTCTGCCTACTTGTGTTCTCTGTCAAATAAATAAATAAAATCTTAAAAAAACACAAAACTTGTATTAGAATTCTCCACAGAACCAATACAATGGATATGCTATCTATATCTATCCATCCATATACATGAGATAGATCTCCATATATCTACAGGAAAAAAAAAAAAAA
>ML101411.1:9885-39470 GCA_003697995.1 Taxidea taxus jeffersonii
GTTGAGACCTGATTTATGACCCAGGATGTGATCTATTCTGGAGAATGTTCCATGGGCACTAGAGAAGAATGTGTATTCTGTTGCTTTGGGATGGAATGTTCTGAATATATCTGTGATGTCCATCTGCTCCAGTGTGTCATTTAAGACCTTTATTTCCTTGTTGATCTTTTGCTTGGATGATCTGTCCATTTCAGTGAGGGGTGTGTTAAAGTCTCCTACTATTATTGTATTCTTGTCAATGTGTTTCTTTGATTTTGTTATTAATTGGTTTATATAGTTGGCTGCTCCCTTGTTAGGGGCATAGATATTTAAAATTGTTAGATCTTCTTGTTGGACAGACCCTTTGAGTATGATATAGTGTCCTTCCTCCTCTCTTATTATAGTCTTTGGCTTAAAATCTACTTGATCTGATATAAGGATTGCCACCCCAGCTTTCTTCTGATGTCCATTAGCATGGTAAATTGTTTTCCACCCCCTCACTTTCAATCTGGAGGTGTCTTTAGGTCTAAAATGAGTTTCTTGTAGGCAGCATATGGATGGGTTTTGTTTTTTTATCCATTCTGAAACCCTGTGTCTTTTGATTGGGGCATTTAGCCCATTTACATTCAGGGTAACTATTGAGAGATATGAGTTTAGTGCTATTGTATTGCCTGTAAGGTCATTGTTACTGTATATTGTCTCTGTTCCTTTCTGATAATACTTTTAGGGTCTCTCTTTGCTTAGAGGACCCCTTTCAATATTTCCTGTAGAGCTGGTTTGGTGTTTACAAATTCTTTCAGTTTTTGTTTGTCCTGGAAGCTTTTTATCTCTCCTTCTATTTTCAATGATAACCTAGCTGGATAAAGTATTCTTGGCTGCATGTTTTTCTCGTTTAGTGCTCTGAATATATCATGCCAGTTCTTTCTGGCCTGCCAGGTCTCTGTGGATAAGTCTGCTGCCAATCTAATATTTTTACCATTGTATGTTACAGACTTCTTGTCCCGTGCTGCTTTCAGGATTTTCTCTTTGTGGCTAAGATTTGTAAATTTTACTACTAGATGGCGGGGTGTGGACCGATTCCTATTGATTTTGAGGGGTGTTCTCTGCACCTCCTGGATTTTGACGCTTGTTCCCCTTGCTATATTAGGGAAATTCTCTACAATAATCCTCTCCAGTGTATCTTCTGCTCCTCTTTCTCTTTCTTCTTCTTCTGGAATCCCAATTATTCTAATGTTGTTTCGTCTTTTGGTATCACTTATCTCTCGAATTCTCCCCTCGTGGTCCAGTAGTTGTTTGTCTCTCTTTTGCTCAGCTTCTTTATTCTCTGTCATTTGGTCTTCTATATCACTAATTCTTTCTTCTGCCTCATTTATCCTAGCAGTAAGAGCCTCCATTTTTGATTGCACCTCATTAATAGCTTTTTTTATTTCAACTTGATTAGACTTTAGTTCTTTTATTTCTCCAGAAAGGGCTTTTATTTCTCCAGACAGGGTTTCTCTAATATCTTCCATGCCTTTTTCGAGCCCGGCTAGAACCTTGAGAATCAACGTCCTGAATTCCAGATCTGACATATTACCAATGTCTGTATTGATTAGGTCCCTAGCCTTCGGTCCTGCCTCCTGCTCTTTTTTTTTGTGGTTTTTCTGCCTTGTCATTTTGTCCAGATAAGAATCCGCTGTTCTCCTTATTAAGTGAACTTGGTCGTGGCTGGATTTCTTGTTGATCTTCTGGGGGAGGGGCCTGTAGTAGAGATTCTCAAGTGTCTCTGCCCCAGGCGGAATTGCACCGCCCTTACCAGGGGCCGGGCTAAGTAATCCTCTCAGGTTCGCTTTCAGGAGCTTTTGTTCCCTGAACGCTTTCCTTAGAGTTCTGGAGGACGGGAATGAAAATGGCGGCCTCCCACTCTCCAGTTCGGAGGAGCCTACAGCTAGGGGCCCCAGTCTTTAGTGCGCCTTCAGAGAAAAGCGCTTACTCACTCCCGTCTCCCCAGCCTCCGGCCGCGCTCAGAGAAAATCGTGGGTAAGCAGTCCCGTCTCACTGCTTTCTGGGAGCGCTCTGAGCTCACCCAGCCTGTGACCAAGCGTCTCTGTCTCTGGCAGAGTCCCACCTGGAGTCTCTGAACCCTGTAGATCCCTGAGCTCTCCCAGGTCGGAGTCTCCCCGGATCTTGTGGGGACCCCTCGCACAGAGCACTGGCCCATGTCACAGACCACGGCTCTAGGAAACCTCGGCTCTCTCTCCGCAGCCCGCTTCCCTGCTCTAATATCTGTGAGCTCTGTGACACTCAGACACCCCCGATTCTTCTGTGACCCCGCGGGACCTGAGTCCACGCAGTCCCCGTGAGGTCATCACCCCAGTTTAGCCTCTGGAGTGATGTCCCTCCCTGGAGCAGACTTTTAAAAGTTCTGATTTTGTGCTCCGTTGTTCCGCCGCTTGCTGGGAGCCAGCCCCTCCCCCTGGGGTCTATCTTCCCGTCACGTTGGATTCACTTCTCCACTGGTCCTACCTTTTAGAAAGTGGTCGATTTTCTGTTTCTAGAATTGTTGTTTTTCTTCTCTTCGATCTCCTGTTGGATTCGTAGGTGTTCGGAATGGTTTGATAGGCTATCTATCTGATCTCCTGCTGCCTGATGTCGTCTCAGCCTGCTACTTCTCCACCATCTTGACTCCTCCGAGGCCTCTTTCATTATAATCATCTCTCATAGTAAGCACTGTTGTCCATTCCTCTTTGCTAAGCTTGAGTTATCTGGATTCTCTCTCTTCTAAAAATGACTCTATGCATCCCCAGCTCCAAACGCAAATGTTAATTAATCTAAGCCTATCAGAAGGCTAAGGTGACATCACCAAAAATGACAGAGTAGGGAACATCAGAGTTCTGCCTCTTCACAAAAGCAACTAATAAACTACAAAAACTGTCAGAATCTAAGCCAGTCATGTAATCCATTTATTTTCCTTCTCAATGATTGGCTTAGGAAGACATTTAATACAATCCCAACCAATAAGACATGAAGAGAGTCAGCTGGGGCACTTTTAGAAATAGTCTCCTCATTATTATGGAGAAAGACAGAAGAAATAGACTCTTTTTCCTCCATACAAATTTAAATGAGATGTCTGAAATATAACCATCATCTTTGAATCAACCAGAAGATAAAGCTAACAAAAGAAAAAAAATACAATTAATAGAATCTCAAACAAATAAAATTAGAGGCCTTATATACAAGCCTAATGCCCACGTTACCCATGGAAGTTACGTGAAACTTTTTTAAAAGTACTATACAGTATAAGCAAGATTGAATTAGTTTCCCACTACTTTAACTGAAAGCATCCTGATACCTCAACACCCTCTTCCCACATTAGAAGTAGCCCAAGCTCCAGAAATCACTTGGGATTTCCCTTCATTTCTACTACTGGAGCATGGACAACCATTTGGTGCCTCATTGTTTCTGAGATTGTGTTGGTTATAGAGCTGCCACTAAAACTAAGAATTCTGACTCCTTGCTGAGCAGTTGAAAGGAGGAACAGGAGAACTGATGTCAAAGATCAGGTCTTTGAGGGCAAAGATCAGGCTCTAGTTTGGTTATAGAGGGCTACTATAGAGGAGTGATATTAGGGCACAAAGAAGTTAATTTGACCAAGCTTACCTACCATGCTAATTGACAGGCAAGTTAAGATATAAGCCAAATTCCTTAACTTCTATTATAGGACATTACCCATACCCAGATTAAACCTAGCAATACTCATACTTCCAGGTGCATCGTATAGTCAACCTAAGAGGGGAAAGACGCTAAGACTAGATGGATTTCAATTATACCTAGGAGATGCATACTTGAAAATTTGCCCACCAGGATTATCCTTTGTACTCAGAGAAGAAACTATCATTTGATAATACAGTTCCATAGAGCCATTGACCTCTTTGTTGGTACTCTGTCAGGTTAACAATTAAGCTACAATATCCATTCTCTTTGTCAAGAACAATATTTAAAAAACCCAAGCCTGCTTCACATCTTTCATCTTATTTTGGTAAGTAATTTCCTTTGACCTCATTACAGGAAAATAACTGTCCTCCAGCATGCAAGTATGGTGTTCATAAACTGGTTCTTTTCTGACCTCTGAAGTCATTCTTGAGAGGATATTTGTGTTTATCTCAGAGTTGTCCAGGATAATAAGTCTCTTTTAAGTGAAAAAATATGTACTATTTACAATTATTAGAGGAATACCTTAGTTTAAAAATAGTGTAATCCTGTAGCTAAGAACACACATTCAGGTACTAGATTAACTGAAGTGAAATCCTAACCTTACCATTTCCAAGCTGGGTGACCTTTGACAATTACTTAACTTCTTTGTACCTTAGTTTACTTATCTGCAAAACTTAAATCCTTTCTAATAGTATCTACTTATGGTGTACAGACAAAATTATACCAAATTTTTCTATTATATATAATAAGTACTACCTATCTATTGTGTGGGTTAAATGAGTTAATATATGTAAGGTTTCTAGAATCCAGCCTAGCACATCAGAATCACTATACAAGTATTATCAATTGCTATTATTAATTCTTTAATGATAGATAAACCACCAAAGCAAACTGAGCATTTGCTATATATTTCCAGTACAGAGTTGAACATCCCAAGTGTGATCATACACATAATAGAAACAGTTCCTGTCCTCATGTTTCAGTCTGGGAAAAGCAGGCAATTGCAATCCAAAGTTATAGCTGCTGGGACAGAGGAAGTACAGGGTGCCATACTAACTGTGGGCAAGATAAAGGGAGAGAGCAAAAGAGCAATCCTAATTTGAAAAACAAAAACAAAAACAAAACCTCTGGAAGAGAGAAGCACCTCAGTTGGGACAAAAAGTAAGGGTAGAAGTTAGTTTAGCCAAGCAAACAACTGGGCATTAAAGCGCTACACTCATGGAAATAGGCCTTACTGTTCTTCTAAGCTTCATAATAATGATAAAAAGCTTCCCTGCTGGCCCCACCCTCATCACTGAACACAGTGAAAGTGTCTTACATGTCTGTCATTGACCAGGTGGAGGTGGGAGATGTGGTCTGTTCCTTTCCCTCTGTCATGTGAACACATAGCCTAATAAGTCTCCATCAATTACTCTAAGTTCATGGTGGCTGATTCCAACTATAGTGAGTTTGGGAAAGGGGTGAAGCCAAAAACGATTTTTCATCTTTGGTCTCTCTAATTCCTCCCAAAGCACCATATGCAAGCATGGAGAGCCACTTCTCAGCTCTCTAGGGATCCCCACATGGATGTCGTCTAGGTTAGTGGAGAGTCGTCTATATAGACCCTACTTTCATCCTGCTATTCTCTTCCACCAATACCCCACTTCTTCCAGTGTCTTCTCCCAGTCCCAAATCCCCTACCCCCCCTTCTTCAAACAGAGCTATGGTCATTTACCAAGTGGTAAACATGCTCCACGTTTTCCCATTTCTTAGAAAATTTCCTAGCTTCCTGTGCTAGTTATGTGAAAATTTTCACATAACTATTATCCTACAACTATTCTTTTCCTCATTATGGTGTGGGGTAGAGGGAAGGGGAGTTTCTCATCCTAAGAATAGATAAGAGCAGACATGATGTTATTGTCATTGTGTGCAAAGTTTTCTAATATTCTTTTATTTGGTTGCCTGAAAACCAAAACAAATAATAACAGCAGCAACAATTATAATATTAAGCAAAGACATCTTACACTGAGAAAGTTAATTTCCTCCTGATAGCTCTCTTCAATTCTGTGCATCCTTCTTATCCCACTCCCAACTCTAAAATCATACATTTTAAGTCTTACTTTGCTAAAGAGAATATCTCTTTGTAAGTCACATTACAGTGTCACCCCATATTAATTTAACCTTAAGAATGTTTTCCTAGGGGTAACTGGGTGGCTCAGTGGGTTAAAGCCTCTGTCTTCAGGTCATGATCCCAGGGTCCTGGGATCGAGCCCTGCACTGGGCTCTCTGCTCAGTGGGGTGCCTGCTTCCCTTCCTCTCTCTCTGCCTGTCTCTCTGCCTACATGTGATCTCTAACTGTCAAATAAATAAATAAAATCTTTTTAAAAATTTTTTTAAAAAGAGTGTTTTCCTAGTTCTAGATATTCACCACACTCCTTAGCCTCCATCCCCAAAGTTCAACAAAAATGAGATAGCAAGGTCTTGATAAATAAAAAAGTATTTATACAATACTCTAATATTAGTAATTTTTAATAGTAGAATTATAGGTAATTTAGCTTTTATTTTTTATTTATTTATTATTTTTCATTTTCATTATTTTCTTTATTTTTAACTTGACACCATCATTATAGATTTTGACAATATAAGGAGAAACACTATTCTTTTAAATGAGTGATCACTGACTTCATATGACACTAAGGAAAAAAATGTAAGAACTTCTAATTGAGCATGGTGCACATACACAGTGTCTTCAGCAGCTCTGATCATTTAAGTTTCTAAAACTATAAAAAACATCTTTTAAATTCATAAATACATTCAAATCAAGAAAAAGGAAGGGCACCTAGGTAGCTCAGTCAGTTAGCATCTACCTTCAGCTCAGATCATGATCTCAGGTTCCTGGGATCTAGCCCCATATCAGGTTCCCTGTTGAGGGTGGTCTGTTTCTTCCTCTCCTTCTGCCCATCCCCCCTGCTCCTGCTATCTCTCTCTCTTTTCTCTCACTCAGGCACTCTCTCTCTCTCTCTCAAATAATTTAAAAAAAAAGAAAGAAAGAAAGAAAAAGAAAAAGGAACCTCAGTAAACCAAAGACGTGAGGAATCTCTGGAGAGGGATAAGCAAAATAGGCCATTAAGTCTAAAGAGTAAAGCTAATGAGAAAAGTATTAACTGTCACAGAGAAATGGTGTTGACACTGAAATTAAAGCCTTTCAATAAAATAAACAATAGAAAAGACACAGCGGAAGTTGAACTGGTGAGCTGAAAGACTGAGCTGATGAACTTTCAAAACATATCATAAAGGGACTAAGAATTTAAAAGTAAGAAAGAAAAGTCAAGAAACATTAAAGATAAATTCAGTACTTCTAACACCTGCCACCTAGAAATACCAAGAAAAAAGAGACTAAAAAGGTTTTTGGAGAGGTAAAATTCAAAGAGAAAAAATGTGGCTCTGGTTATTGCTAAACTATTTTTTTAAATATGAGAACATTTTTGGAATCCTTATTTCATTCATAATTCCCTCATCTAGTACTTCCTCAGACCCAAGAATGTGCTAAGCACTGTGTAAGACAATAGGAATCTAATAAGAGTAATCAATATTCTCCCCATAAAATGCATATATATGCACAGATCAGATTTTTCCACATTATTTTAGAGGTTAAGAGTTCATTGGTAATCTTCTGTATTTTTATTACACTTTACCTGTCTTGACTGGAATGACTTTGCAATCACAAGACTATTTATTTCCTATTGAACTGCTGGATTTCTTGACAGAGTATCTTAGCAACTGATTGTCTGAAGGCATGAAATCATACAGAGACTCAGTCTATAACAAGACTACAGATGGTGAACTCACAGTCTGGGGACTATTCCACAATAGTTATGGAATCTTTCATGAGGTAAAGTGGAGTGATTTTGAAATTCCAAAGGAGGTAAATTGAGATAAATTGAAGCCCTTGAAGAATTAGTACACTGAGTAATAACAACCACAAGCTTCCTACTAAGTGTTAATAGACAAGACTCACGAGTAATCTCAGCCACAAAATCAGCAAACATTAAAGAGGATAGTCTTCCATCTTCCTAGAGAATTTTGCATGAAGGAAAATTTATTGCCAATGAGGGAAATTAAAAACAAAGAGCTTGTCTAAGATAATTGTATGGAAATAAAGAGTTGGCTACTGAATCAATTTCCAGAAAATTAAATACACTTAAGAATATCACAAATTAATCTGGAGACATTTATTGAGCTTTAAGTTAGATACTGATTGACAAAGAGAGGAGCTAAAGAAAAATAGGAAAGAACCTGAAAACAGAGAAAACAGAAAGGCATTTGTTCTTGATAGGAACTGAAGATGGAAGAAGAGCTTTATAAATAATTGGAAAGTCAGCTGAAGGAGGACAAAAAGAGGAGTCACTCAAAAGATTGGATTTGCAACTGACAGAAGGAAATAACAAGTTACACAATGGAACGTAAATATATGATACCAAAAAAGAAAAAAAACAGACTCCACTTACGTAAAATGTGAACGTATATGTGAAGAGGTACAATAGCCAGGGTGAAGTGGATGTCTGGCTACATACCTGTGTCCTGACTTCTATACCCCTTGGTCATAAACATTAAACTATAAGGCACATTTTCACAATATTTCCTAATTGAATATGACATACCGGGTGAAAGGCATGGTGTTTTATTATCAGATCCAGAGTTTGTCGCACAAGCAAAGATTACAATCTCTTAAATGACTTATATATTAGGACAAGTGCTCTGAAGCAATTCAAAGTGTGTAGTGCCAGTAGGGTTCCATCAGATCTATAGTCATGATTATCAACTCATACCTCGTGACCTCTGGAAATTATTTTTTTAATTCATTGTTTAGTTTTCTCTTTTTTTAGCATTCCCTGAGTGATTGCAGCTCTTCTAAGCTGTTGATAAATTGCTACAACTTGTCATGTGTGGTCTGACCAGCATTAATGCAAAGAGATGATAAACGAAATTTAATCTGTTTGTGAAGAGAGTTGACTCACAAAGCTGGCTGCCAAAGGTCATGGTATGTTATGTGCTTAAGATAGCACACTGAGGTCTTCAGAGCCAGAATGCTTGCTGGGGTTTCAACAGGGCTTCTTTTGCAAACACTGACCAACCACACCTTTGTGCTTATTCCTTCCATGGCTGCTTTGTTTTATACATTTAAGAGCCATTTATCCTCTCTTGCATGGCCACCAAATTGTGCAGTCGGCAAAGGAAGTGGGTAATTTTACTGACACATAAGAAACATCATCAGCTATAAAATAGCTGTCATGTGGTAAAAGTCTAATCTCTTTTTTAAATCTGATAGTCATCTGTATTTTGCTCTGAAACAAATGCTAATTGATTAAAGTTGCATTTTTAAAGACAACAAAGTGAATCTGATTTATTAAAAACAAACTCATGATGAAGAAAAGCCTCCTCAAGAAAAGTCTAATGGAGGGGTGGTGCCTGGGTGGCTCAGTCAGTTTAGCAGTGGCCTTTGGCTCAGGTTATGATCTCAGGGTCCTGGGATTGAGCCCCACTTCTGACTCCCTGATCAGTGGGAAATCTTCTCTCTCTCCCTCCGACCCTCTCTCTGCCCCCCACTCATGCATGCACACGCTCTCTCTCTTTCAAATAAATAAAATATTTTTTTAAAAAGGCTAATGGGTCATAAAGCTCAATAACCAACCTGGCAGGCCTTGAATGATAGTATTATAGGTCTCTCCTTTCTGGTATCTATTAGTTTTGCAACAAACGAAGGTTGGGGACCTTTTCTAAGTAATAAGAACACTAGTCCATCAAACCTCTCATAAACTTTGGGAAAGCTCAGAATGAGCAGGAAGAGAAGAAGGTGGCTGAGATTACAAGGATGAATAGTAGAAGGTGAAACAAAATTGTCCCTTGCTTCTGTCTGGGCAAATCTCTCATATGAATGTTGCACTGGATTCTGAACTGGTGATTCTGGACAGGACTGCCATGGGTGGAGGCAGACACCTCATGAAGGACCGAGCAATCTCCGTGTCAACTGACTGAAG
This sequence comes from Taxidea taxus jeffersonii, assembly GCA_003697995.1. Taxonomy (NCBI): domain Eukaryota; kingdom Metazoa; phylum Chordata; class Mammalia; order Carnivora; family Mustelidae; genus Taxidea; species Taxidea taxus. The sequence continues at coordinate 19,575 of ML101411.1, forward strand.
AAGAGGTGGGAGCTCAAAGAGAAAAAACATGCACTAAGAAAGTTACACTGAAGGGAAGAGACACAGTGTGGTCAATGAGCCCTGCACTTGCACTTAGAACACCTGGGTTCAAGTCTTAACTTCAGAGGTTCTTGTCTACATGATTTTGAATGAAGCAAAATCTCTCTGAGTCTCTTTCTCATATGTGTAGAATGAGATAACAATACTCACCTTAACTTCTCCCTATTATCCTTATGAGGATCAGCTGATCTATGTATTTTAATTATAAAGTTTCTTTCACATGTAAATGTCTTATTTTTAATAATTAAACAGTGGAAATTATTATGAATACTAGTAGTAATAATCAGGAAAGAGCTTAGTTACTATAATGAGGGCAAGAAAAAAAAATTAAGAGCAAGGCCAAAGAGGTTGACTTAATGAAAAAAGCAGTATAATACAGAGGAGACATAGGACAGGGCAGTTAACAGCCTAAATGTTAAACTCAGCCTGCCTGGATTCAAATCCTCGCTCTGTGATTTAGAAGTTGTGTGACTGCAGGCATGTTACTTACAGTATCTACGCTTTAGTCTGCACATCTATAAAATAAAGATAGTAGTGCCAACTTCATCAGTTGTTTTTGAGAATTGAGTGTGTTATGTATGTACTAGTGTTTAGCACGATGTTGACACATAGGAAACATTATACAAGCTGATATTATAATGTTGAGCTAAGGTACTAAACTGTTTAGTCCCTCTTTACTTGGAACTGGGTTGATTATAAACTAGAATTAGGCTGTGTGACCCCAGATGTGTAAAATTACAGGGAACCTGACCAGGCATCTGGACAGGTCATTACATAAACCATCAGAAAACCACCCCACACTGACCATAGCTCAGATTTCAATTGGTAAGTGAGAGTAGAAGAGAAAAAGTTAACTTTTCCATCATATCACTACTTTCCAGCTTTCCATTTATACATAAGAAAGCAAACTGATTTTAGAATACCAGTTGGATGCTGATCATTACCTGTAGTGACCAACTGAGAAAAAATATGGAGTGCCATTTCTTCATCTCCACTAATCTTGTACTTATCTTGACATTTATTAACAGAGGTAAGTCTGCATTTTCCTTCACATGGGGTATACCACTTGCATAAGACCCTTAGTTTTCTTATTTTATTTTTACTGGTTTCCATTTAGATAATAGATTTCTATACTATACATTATAACCATTTGTCCTTTAATAAAACTAGGATGCTGCAAATCACTATGAAAGTAAACAAGGAAAACTGATTCAATGGATAAATGGGATGGATGAATGGATGCATGGATGAATTGAAAGATTAAAAAAGAGGAGTGGGGTGCCTGAGTGGCTCAGCTGGTTAAGCATCTGCCTTTGGCTCAGGTCATGATCCTGGGGTCCTGGGATCAACCCCACATCAGGATCCATGCTCAGCAAGGAGTCTGCTTCTCCCTCGCCCTCTGCCCCTCCCCTTGCTTATGCTCTCTCTCTCAGATGGATAAATAAAAAATCTTTAAAAAGAGAGAGAGAGAGAGGCAGTCCTGAGTGGCTCAGTTAGTTGGGTGTCCAACTCTTGATTTCAGCTCAAGTCACAATCTCCAGATCATGATATTGAGCCTCAAATGGGGCTCTGGGCTAAGTGTGGAACCTACCTGGGATTCTCTCCCTCTGTCCCTCCCCCCACTTGTAAGCTCTCTCTCGCTCAAATAAAATTTAAAAAGAGAGACAGAGAGATATTTATCTTTGTTTCTTCTGGGGCAGGGGTAATTTTACACCAAGAAGAGAAAGACTCAGAAATTGTCTAACTAGAATCATATTAACTTTTAGGTTTAAAAAACTAACAGCGGAAAAATCAGTTAGAAATGATCAGAAATGATGGGGCGCCTGGGTGGCTCAGTGGGTTAAAGCCTCTGCCTTCGGCTCGGGTCATGATCTCAGGGTCCTGGGATCAAGCCCCATATCAGGCTCTCTGCTCGGCAGGGAGCCTGCTTCCCCCTCTCTCTCTGCCTGCCTCTCTGCCCACTTGTGATCTCTGTCTGTCAAATAAATAAATAAAATCTTAAAAAAAAAAGAAATGATCAGAAATGAGGTAGTTGGTATGCAGATTTATCAAAATATAAAAGAAACATTCATCCATGTTTTGTCTCTTTTTGTAGAAAAAGCAAATAATAATAATAAGAGGAGGGCAAAGAGACAAAATAATATAGGTTCAATAGAAAATAAAATCTTTATTACCCATAGCAATTAAATTATATAGGCAGTAGCAGTTTTGCCATAATTAAGCATATGAGCATACCTCTAAAATAAAATGCTTCATGTGTGGCTTGTAAAGTTTATAAAGCAAACTCATTGTTAAATGAGAGAACTATATTGTTCAATGCATTTTAAGGAAAATGAAATGTAAGGTACCCCTTGTATAAAAATCTTTCCAAGGAAGTTATTCAACATTTAAAGATAATAGCCATTAGTGATAAAATGTGACATTTTCCATATGATTCACAGGAAATTAACAAGATCTTCAGTCAGAATTTTCTAATTTCTAACACAACCCAGAAACTGCATATGTCAAAAATCACAAGTCAAAACAAAATTGGTTCAGTCTTGGAATACAAATGCCGCTGGTCATGTTGATTTAATTACACAAAATAAAATATCCAAAGTAGCTATTCATTTAGTTATGCTTCAAAATAAAGTCTCTGGGTCTCAGTTTCTTTTGAAAAACACACTGGCCACGCATATGAAATAAGAAAATACACACACATTTTAAAGCACTATAAAGCAACACATAAATATAAGTTCTAAATGTTGTAACACATCGCACAGGCAGTGCACGTGTTAAATGTTTAGTAAGTACCCGAGTTAATGATTGAGGCATTGCAGGTAGTTGGCCTGCAAGGGGAAGCAGTTGGCCTGAACTGCCCCACAAGGACTGTTCTCTTCACTCTGACAATGCTCTGGCTCAAAGTGTTACGGTCTCGTGAATGTTTTCTATCTAAATGGTATTACTCAGCATGACAATTTACCTTATCTGCCATTACTTAGTACTACTTCCAGTATTCAAATGCACTTTCAACAAATAGAATATTTATCATAATCAATACTATTCAATAATGAAAATGTGAGCTCTGAGAACAAATCCAAGATAGGAGCCTACACAGTATTGAAAAAAAGAGACATCATCAAAACAAAAAGAAAACAAGAAGAGCACACAATATGTGAAGGTGATTACACTGAAGATCTCAGTACTCACAGAATTCTGAAGAATTCTAGGCATGTATTTCCATTCACCCTTCCACTGTCTATATTGCAGAAACTGCTATGTAGGAACTGCAGAGAAATTCCCTCAATAACTTTTTAACCCTCTTCAGTGTGCCTTCCTATAATGCAAAAACAGGACTAAAATGGTGTTTCTCAGACTTCCCTGCCACTCAGCTTCCAAATGTGATTCAGGCTTGGGGAGCAGACTGAGACACAGGCCACTCTTCTGCTGCTTCGGGTGTTCCTGCGGGCAAGGCTGGTGGTGAAGGTGTTTGGATTCCTACAACAACTTTAGCAGGTGTGGTGACTGGTCCCTTGCTTCCCGGCCAAGAGAGCGTGAATCCATTCTATGGGCATGGATCACCAGGGGTGTGATTTCAGAACCAGCCGGAGGTGACTTTCTGATCTGTGATTTGCTGTGGAGACTGTGTGTGCGGGCACTGAGAGTCGGGGGGCAGCTTTCCAATTCCCAAGCTGAAGGAAATGTCCCCCATTTGCTGGTCATGGCAAAGGATGTAATCTCTTTGGCAAGCCAGATCCATGGTGTTTTTGTGGGACTCGCTCCTGGAAGCTTGGCCCAGAGCTGCATTCCAGCTCTTCAAATGCTACCAAAAGCACCCCATTCTCTGTGTTCAATCTTTCTGTTTAAAGTAGCTCAGGTGGTTTCTGTTGTCTGCAAGTGAACCCAGATCAGTATAACAGTCATGGCGCATGTATATATAGACAGAATTGCTCTGACTTTATGAAGAATTACAGGCACATTCCCTGAATATCCCACACCCATATTTGTGGTTTGGTGGTAACACACTTAACCCTTACAATGCTTGAGAAATGACTACATGTCACCTCCTCTGCCTAGCCGGACCCAACTTCCTGAAGCCAATTTGCACTTTCTTGTCATTCCCCCCACAGCACACATGTACATTTTGTCACGATAATAATCATTACACTGTATTCTCTCTGTGTGTCTGTCTCCCAAATAGACTTTTAGAAAGGCATTGTTTTTTTTTTTAAATCTATGTATTCCTGTGGCTGGCATATATCCTCAATAACACTGGTAAAAGGAAGAGAAGGATCTGGAGTTGAAATAATTTAATTAAATCCTGCCTTCTCCACTTGTCATTAGGTGACCTGGGGCAACTGAATAAATTCTCTGTACCTCAGTGTTCTGATTTTTTAAATGGGAATAATGAGAGGATCTACTTCATTTAATTAATATGTTTAATCATCTAATTTAATCTTCTATTTACTTAATACATATAAAGAGATGGAGTCCTTAGAATAGTGTCTGGCACATACTATTGTGCAATAAGTGTAGTCTTTATTGTTCAGGATCAACTTATGGGTGGCTCAGTCAGGTAAGTGTCTGACTTCAGCTCAGGTCATGATCTCAGGGTTCTGGGATCCAGCCGGGTATTCAGCTCAGCACTCAGTGGGGAATCTGCTTACTGACTCTTCTTTTGCCCCTTCCCACACTTGCACACACACTTTCTCTCAAATAAATAAAATCTTTAAAAGAAAATAACTTATCAGTTTTAATAGACATATAGAATTAGCACTACCCTTTTTCATTATGAACATTATAATATGCCTTAAGCAATTGATAAAAAAATCATTTTTCCAAAAATATTCGCCCCCCAAAATATGAATCATCAACTGGGTAAAAAAAACTGTGGTATTTAAACTTTAAGTATATTATTTTAAAAATTCTTTCAGGGGTAACTAAAGATTAACAAATCATAACCATCATATTTTAGAAGATATAGTCTATTCACTGAGATCCATAAAATGTTGGCAAATTTTCATCTTTCATTTTGATTCAATTCATCTTTATCACCAAGAGAGCCCAAAGAGATATATCTGGGGCTACTGAAAAATAAAATCCCAGTATCTCCTCTGATCATTTTGTAGTGCTAACTTTCAGGAATCTAACTTACATTTCCAGCATATCACATCTATATTGGATAAAAAATTAACTTCTATAGCCAACAATAATTTATTAAAGCTAATATTTAAATCTATAAATTTTATGGACAAAACAGAGCAGAATTAGAATGTTTGAGTGTTTAACTACTTATAACACTTTAGGTTTACAAAACATTAAAAATAAGTCCTTGGGAAAAAACAAATAGAATGTAAAAACTAAAATATGCAACAATGAAAATTAAAACTCAATGGATGGACCTAATAGAAAATGGCAATGACAGAGGGGAAAAAAATCAGTAAACTTGAAGACAAAGCAATAAAAAATATCTAAACAACAGAGAATTTAATTTTTTTCCCAATAACCGAATCTTGAAGATCTGTGGCACAATACTAAAAAAGCTAATACTCAAGTCATCAGAGTCACAGAAGGAAAGGAAGTGCTTGATGCAAAAAAAATATTTGAGGAGATAATAGATGAAAACTTCCCAAATTGGGCAAAAGATACAAACATACAAATCCAAGATAATCTGTAAGTTAAATAAATGGGGAAAAATAAATTAAATTATTACACAATGGGGGTGGCTGGGTGGCTCAGTCAGTTAAGCTTCTGCTTCAGCTCAGGTCATGACCCTGGGGTCCTGGGTTAGAGTCTGAGTCAGGCTCAGCAGGGGTCTGCTTCTTCCTCTCCCTCTGCCCCTCCCCCTTGCCTGCTCATGCTCTCTCTGTCTCCCTCTCTCTCTCAAATAAATAAAATCTTTAAAATAATTAATTACACAATGATTCCATGAAATAGAACATAACTATTATGAAATAGTGTGTAGTTATGTATATAAATATGAAGTGGTTTTAAAATGTAAACAAGAAATTAGTTTCATTAGAATAGTGAGACCATAGGTATTATTTGCAAAACAATCTTTCTTTAAAGTTGTGACATTAATTTTACAATGAAAAAAAAAGGGAATATTGCCACTTACTGATATTTATTTATTGAGGCATCACTTCAAAGTATTCTGTGTCCTACACTACAGAAAAAAAGTATAAGATTAGTTAATTACTGGAGGATCATTGCTCCTACACTCTATTACATGACTATACGGATGTTAGGATGATCCAGTGTCACCCAGATTATGAGTGAAGACAGCCTGTAGCAACCAGACATTATAGGGTTATGACAAAATACCATTAAGAGTTCCCAAAACAATTCCAAGAGCATTGACAGCTTTACTGGAAAATATGTTTCCTTAAGATGGACAGTCATGAAGATAACCAGCCCCAGATTACTGCTGTTTGTTACAAAACTTAACATCTGCTTTCTCTTTATCTATGGCTTTCTTTCTATTTTCATGGAGGAGGGAAAATAGTATGTTTAGACTGCCTAAATAGTTTAGTTGATAGGTAAGTGTTGATCATTATATTAGTAACTGGAAACACTGCAATACATAAAATTATTCAAGTTCCATATTATATCCCTTTTCACGAACTATACTCCCAACAGGCTTATGTAATTAAGAGTAGTTTCAAGCCAAGTCCTAATGTGTACAGACTCATGGAATAGTTGTCCAAGTCTCTTCCACTTAAAGTTCTATTTTCTGATTTGGAAACTATGACTTATTGAGCCAACCTTTCATTAAATACTATATTCTTCTCAGCCAACTCCCAGAGGGGAGGTTATTTTATTGCAGTATATGAGTAGTGGTACATGGAATTTGCAGATATTTGTAAGCAAGCCCCAACAACTATTTCATAGTTCACTGTACCAACTGTTTATTTCATGAGCCAAGTTTATATATCCCTTGACATCCAGGCTAGAACTCCCCACAAAGTTAGAGTTCTACCCCCCACACCTAACTTAAAACTCCAAAGCATATTCAAATAGATTTCTTATAGCATGAAGTAAGAAATTTACTCTGAGTAGATCAGAAACTAGCATAGTGCCTCCAATATTCTAAATTCAATCACAGAAATAAAACATTCATATTTAATTATTCACTAATTCATTCATTCAACCACCATTTATTAAGTGATGACTGTAGGTAAAACACCCTATTAAGCACTGGGGACATATTGCAGATCCAAAAGAAGGTGGTTCCTAGTCTCACTAAGGTAAATACAGACATTAAACACTCAGTTACACAACTGGGTCATAAATGCATGGCATGAAGAAGACCTCTGTGTGTTAACAGCATAAAACAGAGAAACTTTTGAAAGCCTCCTCTGGGAAGGGGCAAGGGAAAAGCACATGTGCTAAAATATGGAAGACACTGTAGCAACAGATAAAAATGGACTCAAAGGTATCACCTATGGAGGACAGGAGATCAGTTAGCATTAAGAAGTTCAAGGGAGAAATGATGGTGGCTTTGACTAAAACAGTCATTCTCAACTGAGGGCACTCTGATATCTCTCACCTCTCAGAATACGTTTGGCAATGTCTGGAGACATTTTTGGTTGTCACAAGTAGGGATGGTGGTACTACAAGCACATAGTGGGTAGAGGCCAAGGATACTATTCAATATCCTAAAATGGTAGGGCAACACATCATAACAAAGAATGACCCAGCCCCCAAATGTCAATAGTGCCAAAATTAAGAACCTCGGACTAGTGTGATGGCAGCAAAAATGAAGAGTAAACATGTTTAAAAAGTATAAATGACGATCTGTAATCACTGAATATAGGATGAGGGTGATAAAATTGAAAAATATGCAAGAATAAACCCCAGTTTCCTAGCTTGTGCAGCTGAGTGAATTATCAGTCATTCACTGAAGACCCTTTAAGTTTGGAGGCAGATCAGATGTGAGTTTAGACTGAGTCTGAGATGCCTTTAACACATCAAGTTACATAAGCAGTTGTGCATATTGATTTGCATTTCAAAGAAGGAACAAGCACAGAATGTGCTGACGAGTCAAATAAAATGAGAACTGTGCCATTTGGCAAAGTTGTTGGAGATGATATCAGTAAACACTGGTAAGTGTAGGTGTGACTAAGGTGGGACAATAGAAACAGTGAATACTGGGACCTCTGGGAATCTGTCAGTGAGGCTGGGCAAAGGCTAGAGAAATATGATATGGAGTAAGTTTTTTTTCAGAGTTTTTGTTTGTAAACTAAGAAAATCCTGAGAATGTTTCAAAGGCTGATAAGGAAAGAGCCAAAAGGAAGTGAGCTGAAAAGACAACAGAAGAAGAAATATCAAAATGACAAGATTTACCTCCTCTAAAATCCAAATTCCTCTTGACATCCATGTTTGGATCTCTCAAAAATATTACAAATGTTAATACATTAAAAACTGAGTTATGCTCCCTCCTCTGCAGTGGTTTTTTTCTGAAAAGACAGCACCATCCAACCATTTAGACAACCCGGTAACAGAGGAGAGGAGTCAGGCTTGATGCCTCTCTGCCAGCCACTCCTACACTGAATCCATCATAATAATGGATTCATCATTGGAGTACCTCTCAGATTATTTCATTTCTCTCCACAACCTTACACCACCTTAGTTAAAGCAATCACTTGCTCACCTACAACACATAACAGCCTCCTGTTTCCCTGCCTGTTATGAGCTGTTCTTGCACTCTATAGCCACAAAATCTGATTTTCTCCTTCCACAGTTTAAAGCTCTTCAGCGCCTGTCTATTTTTGGAGGACAGACCCAAGTCCTTAATATTGCCCTTAAAGCCATTTTTGTGTTTCAAGTCTCAGTGCACAACAGGCTGCCCTCACTCTTTCTGCTGTATACTCACAGGTCTTCTCTCAGTCATTTCTCCCTCCGTCCTCTGCACAGCACTATTCCCTCTGCTGGGACTTCTCTTCGTGCCTCACTTCCTACTCATTCTGTAAACAAAAACTTTAGAGCCATTTCCTCAATGAACCATTACCAAACTTGACAAGTCAACCTAGCTACAGAACCATATTTTTCTCCCTTGTAGAACCTTCCCCCAAAAATGATTCTACATGCATTATGTATGTATCTGACTGTGTGTCTATCTGTCTCTTAAGTTCTATGAGAACACAGATCCTGCTTGCTTTTATTCAGTCACATGTTCAGCATGGTGCCTGACACTAGGAGGCGTTTAAAAACCACCTGTCAGGGGGTAGGAAAAGAATAAATGAAACAACATGGGATCGGGAGGGAGACAAACCAAAAGAGACTCTTAATGTCATAAAACAAACTGAGGGGGGTTGGGGGAGGGGTGCTGGGAGAGGGTGGTGGGGTTACGTTATATGTTTATATAAAAATAAAAAAATTAAAAATAAAACCACTTGTTAGAAAAATGAATTATCTTTATACAACCCTATGAAATGACTAGTTGCTTTTTTGTTGTTAACATTAACAGTCTTCACTTACAGACCAGTGTTTGGACCCATGTCTTTTCAACTCCTGCCACAATGCTTCCTAAATTCAGTATATTTCCAATCAAATGTAGAGATCAAATGAGTCTTAGGCTAATTCAGACTTTGAGTATGCCCCTATCATGATTGTGCCCACCTGGATTTTGTTTTACATCAGTGACTTCAACCCACGGAAACTCCTTTTTTTTTAAGATTTTATTTATTTATTTGACAGAGAGAGAGAGAGAGAGAGAGAACACAAGCAGAGGGAACAGGAGAGGGAGAAGCAGTCTCCCTGCTGAGCAGGGAGCCCTATACGGAGCTAGATCCCAGGACACTGGAATCATGACCTGAGCCGAAGGCACATGCTTAACCGACTAAGCCACCCAAGCACCACTCATGGAAAGCCTCAAATGCTGCCACAGGAGATGACATAGGAAACTTAAACTAAAAAAAAAAGCTCATCCCTGAGAACTGTGGTTTTCCTGCCAGAGCCTTCTAGTAGTACTTACAGTGAAACACTTTACTATAACTTGATAAACTGTGCTCACTTAAAATCTTAATTACTTAAATACAGTATCAATTTATAAAAGATTCAGAACTAGCTTGTTTTGAGAATTAATGGGTCTAAATTAGAGATCATCGCTGGTAAAACTAATTCACATTTACCATGTCACAGCCAATCTGCTAAATTCTGTATACTCTAAAGCTAATTTGGTCTTAACCATACTTTCTGAGAAAGGAATTTAGAATATGTCTTTGGATATGATAAATAAACTATGCCATTTGTCTGATTCAGCAACACAATGCACCCAAAGTATACTAAAATGACAAATATTCTACTTCCACAATATTTGGTATATTCATTATTTACAAATTACTTTTCAAATGTAGAAAACCCTAAAACATAACTGAACATTAAAGTTATAATAAATACCTTTCCTCTCACACTAGCTCCACCAAAATGCTAGATCATGTGTCATTATAAATTGAGTATGACATCACCAGTGATCTCTGCCTCATCAGGGTTTCCTCACTTTTACTATCTAAACCAGGTATTAGACACTTAGGCTATTTCTACTGTGTATTATTCATGACCATATGTTGTTTTATTTAAAATTTCCAACATTGCCTTGGTCTTGGACTTAAGAGTCAAAGAAAAGGGAATCCCACTACTGAGGACCTCTTCAATAGCAAGAAATGAGTAGGAACTCCAAATATATCATTTTACTTCACCTTCACAACAGCCCAATGTTTCCACATTACAGAAGAGGTACAGTTGGAAAATTATTTGATCAATAAGTGTCCAAATTTACCAATTTCTAGTAAATTGAGGATGTGGGTACTTTTCCAATAATATTTCAGTAATGTCTGAACTTTGCAGATATCACCAATATGGCTTCCTCTATGTCATTTAAAATAATGTCCAGTTTTTGATCAATACTGATCCAAAGAGCATTTTGACCTTATCAGTTTTATATTGTTTCTTACAAAGACTCTTTCTGAGGAATTTAAGAAAGATAAATATTAATATCATGACTCATTTAGGAAAACACTATCACAAAGTAAATTTTAGTCTTGGAAAGAAGTCCCTAGTTTCTATTTGTCACAGTAAAATCATCAACAAATATCCATTTGCAAGGAAAAATGTACAGTGGCTATCTGATTTTTGAGCATTTTTTAGGAACATGATTTTAAAACATACAGTAAACTGACAGATCAAGACTCGCCTGTCAATTGTTAACTTTTACATAATAAAATCAACTAGGATTGTTAACCCAACCTATGCAGGGCTTGTCCATGACCTGAAACATGAGCATGTTGTTAGTCCAAGTCAGCTCAGAAAATCAGCAATTTTACTTGGTAATGCAAATCCTCTGTTGTATGTGCTTGTGTGCTTGTTGGCTCATTTGCTTTAAGTCTATGATTCATTTTATAATGACAACCTAAGTATGTGATTTAGCTAAGGCCTATAGTGAATTAATAGACTAAATTCACAGAGCGCCATTGTGTCTGGAATTAGGAAATGATTTGCCTTTGCTATTCTTGAAAGAAAGGAAGTAGTTTTGATTCAAGATACAGGTGAAGCGTTTTGTCAAAGGGCAAGCTGAAACTATGTTTAACCTAGAGAGGTTTCTGTGAATTTCTATGTACTTTCATTGGGATTTTGGAAAGACTGTATTTCCTGCATTTGGAAAGACTGTATTAAAACATATGATTGAAGGCACCTGGGTGGCTCAGTGGATTAAAGCCTCTGCCTTTGGCTCAGGTCATGATCCCAGATTCCTGGGATCAGCCCAGCATCCTCATCCCGCCCTCTCAGCAGGGAGCCTGCTTCCCCTCTTTCTCTCTCTGCCTGCCTCTCTGCCTGCTTGTGATCTCCCTCTGTCAAATAAATAAATAAAAATCTTAAAAAAAAAAAACATATGATTGAGATGGGAACGGCAGTATTTATATATTACTCTGAATTTAAATCTAACACAATTCTAGAAAAAGAAGGAAGGAAGGAAGGAAGGGAGGGAGGGAGGGAGGGGGGTAGTGGGGGGCAAAGAGGAAGGAAGAAAGGGAAGGATGAAGGAAAGAAGGAAAGATGGATATATTATTCAAATTTGCTATTATAATTCTGTATGGACATAATGTTAATGACCTTAAAGTAGCTGTCAAGCAGAAATATGTACCTGTAGGCCCTTATTTTTAGATACCAAAGATGCAATAATACTCATGGTCACTACATTTCATTAAACTCTAGTTAGGGGTTGGGTGCTGTGATAGGCACAATTCAGTGTGTCACCAGATCCCTACCACACTTCAGGAGGTGGGCAGGCTTATCACACACATTGTATAGAGGAGGAACCTGCAACTAACACAGAGTAGTGGGATTTGAGGAAGAACTGCTGAGCAAGAAGCCTTCCCAGGTCTGACTCCAGAGTTCATGTCCATTATGTGCTTTTCCATTCATTTTATTTCTTTCACTTTTCATTTTCTTATTTTATTGAGAGAGTCTTCTAAGAAGAAAACCATCCTTTGTTTAAGCCCTAAGCCTCCAGAGACAAATTTATCAGGGACCATGATTCATTCAAATCTGTTTAAAACACAAACACAGGCACGCGCGCGCACACACACACAAAAAACATCTCTTCCTGCACGTCCTCACAAATCAGATCAAACTCTGTAAGAGACGAGTCATGCTATAATAATAAGACTCCGGATTTCATTTGTGCATCATTTTACTTATCTAACATGCCTGTGTCTCTCATATTACAATAACATCTTAGGAAGTAAAGGAATGGATAATGGGAGGGAATATAAACCTGCTTCATCTAAGATATGGTCGTTCTACTCTTACCAAGCTTTATCATACTCTTTACAATAAATTATATTTGGTAAAATATCTTTTGATTGTCCTCAAAATGTTACTAATAAAATGAAATATAAAGTTCAAAGAGATAATTTTTGCAAAACAAAAATCCCAGTTCACAATTTCACAAGACTAGCACCAAATTTCGAATCGGTCTTTAAGTATGCTAAACTGAAGACAATAAACACATTACATAAAGGCCAAATCACCATATTCCACAATTCTTTCTAGGACTTTTAGGCACATAATTTCTAATAGAATCCAAATTACTTCTTTTCAGCCAATATGGCTTTACCCACAGTGAAATGTGTTTTTTTCTATTTAAGTGACACATACATACTAGGCTTCATGTTACACCATTATAGAATGTGCTAACATGGACACACCCATCCACTTTTTAAAAAATTTTTTTAAGTTTTTTTTTCTTTTAATTTGTTTGGCAGACAGAGATCACAAGTAGCCAGAGAGGCAGCAGAGAAAGGAAGGGAAGCAGGTTCCCTGCTAAGCAGAGAGCCCAATGTGGGGCTCGATCCCAGTACCCTGGAATCGTGACCTGAGCCGAAGGCAGAGGCTTTAACCCACGAGCCACCCAGGTGCCCCACACCTGTCCACTTTAAACATAGAATTGGGGAAAGCATAACCCCTATTCTAATGGTTTAAAACAAAAAAGAAAGGGGGCACCTGGGTGGATCAGTGGGTTAAAAAGCCTCTGCCTTGGTTCAGGTCATGATCCCAGGGTCCTGGGATCAAGCCCTGCATCAGGCTCTCTGCTCAGCGGGGAGCCTGCTTCCCCCTCTCTCTCTGCTCTCTGGCTGCCTCTCTGCCTACTTGTGATCTCTCTCTGTCAAATAAATAAATAAAATCTTTAAAAAATCAAAATTAAAATTAAAAAAAAGAAAAGAAATGCCCAAGTCCCAGAAAACAAAGGGGGGACATAAAGATAGAGTCATAGCTCTCCCCATGCCAGACCAATGCATTGCTACTGAGGGAAGACTGCAGAGTAGAACCAGATAGGAGCTAAGGCTGTGACGTAGCCCCAGGCAGGGACAGGCCAGGATGCAATGCTCCACCCATGGTCCTTTGGATTTTTTACCAACTTGTGTGCCCAAACACCCTGTGCACTTTTCAGATGGCATCTTCATCTCTTTGTCAGGGAGCCGACCTCAGACTGCTAGAACCACTTTGAGAGCTCATACTACTATGGCTCCCCTCACTCTGATAAGGAGGGCTCTAAGGTGTGACCCTCCAATATGAATTTCAGACCTAAGCCAAAACTTCCTAGGTGGGATTTTACTTGATACCATGCCCTTGTTTGGTCAAATTCCTTTTCCATTTCTCCAAACCCCTATTTTTCCTGGCATCACTTACTAATAAATTACTTTCACACGAATCCTCATCTCAGAGTCTCTTTCTGAGACAATCAAAATATTGATTTCTTACAGATAACAACCAGAACAGGATATTATGCTTCAAGCCAGGAACCTAGAAGAACAGGCCTCTCAGTGCAAGAAGCACCACCAGCTTAGACAAACCATAAGGAAGATCTCTGAATAGAAATAATAAAAAGACTGCCACAAGAAAGTGAGACCTCCAAAATATGCATGATTTATGAGAAGCAAGAAACCTTAAGCTAGGACATTAACATAATGACTAGACTGGAGCAGGTGAGATACAGATGGAAATGCAAAATGATAACAACATTTCTGCCATGAATAAGACAGACAGCTCCCACAGGAGTGGTGATTGGGAGCAGGGGGTGTTGGATGATGAGAGAAGCCAACGGTCTATAAAATTAGAGGCCACACAATGAAATAGTTTTGCCTTGATAAAGCAAGTCTCACTTCAGCAAGTGGAGGACTCAATAATGTAAAAATGTAAAAAATGTAAAACAATGTAAATGTAAAATGTAAACAACGTAAACCACGTACAACGATGTAAAAAATGGTAAAATCAGTACATTTAAAATGAAGAAAATAATAAGGAATAGGAACCCTAATGAAATCACTCTAAGAAGTAGCAGATTTGAAGAATTAATAGAACATCTATAAAAGCTATGATGGCAGATTGAACACATGCACATAGTTTTTAATCACTCCTGCCACATATGGGAAAAAAATAGCATTTTATTCCACAAAGATGGAGAGAGCAGCAAGGGAGCCAACGTGACTGAATTTTGAAAGCTGGGAAGCAGAACAAGTATAAATGACTTAGGAGACCAGAAAAAGATGAATACAAATTTGACAGAAAAACTAATAACCAAATCCACACTACCACAGAATCCTAAAAGATTCTGGAACTGGCAACACTAGTAACTCTAGGACAGGGTGAAAGAGAATTTCAGGAGCAGTTTGATTTATACTAGCCAAGATTCCCTCTTCTTACCTTTCCTGGTCCACTGTTTGGAACAATTATTCCTGCCCCAGAAGTTTGGAGGGTTTTGTGTTTTTTTCCTAGGTAGATAAACAAAGATGGTATGGACTGGTAAATGAACTGCAACACTGGTTACTCCTTGGGTCTCTGTCCTACTGGTCAATGTTACAGATTTTGGATTTGTCTGTCTCCATAATCACATGAGCCAATTTTTTTTTTTTAAATTTATTTGTCAGAGAGAGAGAGCGAGCACAGGCAGACAGAGTGGCAGGCAGAGGCAGAGGGAGAAGCAGGCCCCCTGCCAAGCAAGGAGCCCGACGTGGGACTCGATCCCAGGACGCTGGGATCATGACCCGAGCCGAAGGCAGCTGCTTAACCAACTGAGCCACCCAGGCGTCCCCACATGAGCCAATTTTTAAATATACATAAACACATATACATTCTAATAGCTCTGTTTCTCTGTAAAACTCTAAAACAAATAGTTAACAAAAAGTCAGGACAATGGCTACCTGGCAGTTGGTGGTATGAATGGAGAGAGGTGCACAGGAGAGAGAATTCTAAGCCATTAGTCATAATCTATTTTATTACCTAACTGGAGAGTACATGCATTTTGTATGACTACTAGAAATGTCTGACACACTTTTCTGTGTGAATAACATATCACACACAAACACACACATGCACACACAAAAAACTTAACTCAGGACAGGTAATATATCAGACTACCAGCTAAACATGGAAATGGCAAACTAGAAAATACATGAAAAAAAAAGATTAAATATACCAGAAGAAGATAAAGAGATGCAAAATATGAGAGATTAGCAAACAGGAACAATAAAATGAGAAAGTCAAGCTCAAGTAGGAATCCTAAAAGAATAGCATCTAGATTATGGTGAAAGAAAAATATTCAAACAGGTCATAATTAACAAACTTCCATATAAAAGAAGTAAATTTGGGGTACCTGGGTGGCTCAGTCAGTTATGCATTTGTCTGGTCATGATCCTGGGGTCCAGGGATCAAGCCCCGCATTAGGCACCCTGCTAGCAGGGAGTCTGCTTCTCCCTTTCCCTCTGACTCTCCCCTTTTCATGCTCTTGCTCATTCTGTGTCTCTCTGTCAAATGAATAAAGATTTTTTAAAATCTTTTAAAAAAAGAAGCAAAAGTAATCAAATAAATATAAATACAAATGTATAAAATATCAAATACCAAAAAAAAAAAAAGTGAAAGAAATCTTCAAGGAAACAAAAAGAAAAAGGAAACAACAATTATATGTATAGGAGATTTCATATCAACAAGTGGTCAAAGAGGTAACTTCTGAAAGAAGTGTGCTGAGAAAAAAATATCTGTCCATGTCAAACTCTATCCCCAGCTAAACAATCATTTAAAAGCTGAAAAACAAAAATACATTGATAACCAAAAATATGGGCTTTCCCTTTCAGACTATGACTACAAGAATTAGCGGAAGAACACTTCTGCAGAAAGGAAACTGAACCTCTAATAAAGGAGTAGACTGCTAGAAACAACACTGAGCAAATAAAACCAGAATTTGAAAAATAAAATTAGAAAGTCTTAATAAAAGCTCTTGGCACAAACCATTAATTGGAGAGAAGAGGGTTAAGAAAATCAAGCTGGAAATAAAGTGCTAGAGTAAGTATGACATACATTTCAGGAGAGGAGATAGACACTATTATCCTAAAATCTTTGTATTATTTTGGGAAAGGGTTAAGATGCTGATTAAGTTCAAATGCTGGTTAAGTATATATATATTAAAATTTTAAGAGAATTACTGAAGTAGTAGACTGTGAAATTTCCCAAAGTATGGAGGATGAAAAAAGAAATAAGAAACAAGGGACAAAGCCACAAAAATAGGATGATCATCAGGGAAAATTATGATGGTAGGAATATATCCAAGCTTATCTGTAAACACAGTACAGAGTAAATGCAAACAGTTTTCACTAACAAACCCATAAACCAAACCTAGTGGTATATTTTCATAATAAGCACAGAAAAAGTTAAAATCGCATCATCTCTGAACACCACCCTTTAGAAATTTGATAAAATGGAGTCCACCCACAGGTGCATAGAATATCTATAACCAACAATTAGAGATTAAGCATTCTTTTCAAGCACATAGAGAACACTTAATAAAACTTAGCCACCGACACAGATAATTTTGGAAAAGTATGGCAGACACTAGTTCTTGTTTTCCCAACACAATGTCAGTCCACTTCCCTACAAACAAAACCTGCTCTTGTGTTCAGGTGGTAACAAAGAACTCCCTTGATTGGCAGTAAGGGCTGCTTCTCCACAGCTCCAGGGAGTGAATAATGATCACCTCAAACCAATTGTTTTATAACTAACTGTACATTGTTGGTTTAAAGTTATGCAAATGATTTTATTTTAATCCAGCAAGTATATTTTTAAAGATACTCTTGAGCATTCTGAGTGGACAATCAGATGGAAGTGAAGAGGTTTTCAGGACATTTAGTCTGTGGTGTCCTCAGACAGCAAATTGCATTATCAAGAGAACTGCACTCTAGCCTAGCTGTAGAAAGTCAGATGGGACACAGAGATCACTCTGTGTCATACTGAATGTCTTTTTTTCTGTTTTCCAAGGTTTTATTAAATGCTAAAAATATTTATCCATCCTCTTTCAGGTTCTAGAGTCGCCTGCACATTTGGGGAGTCAGGAAATAGGCTGTTCCTAAAGCTATGCCAGATTATGCGAACTTCACCAAGTTGCTTAAACCCCATTTACCTTTACTTCCTTCTCATTGTTGTGGAAGTTATTACCTTAAAAAAAATGAATAAAAATAGAACCAGACCAAAACTTGGGGCCTAGTTTGTGAATAAGAAGTGAAGGCCTTCAAAGAAGAGGGAATAGGTAGAAAGGGGTTCCTGTCTTCCTACTTTAACTTCTGGCCCCCTCTTTCAATTTCTCTAGTTGAATTTTAGACATTAAGTAAAGAAAGAAATAAAAAACCTAGTATTTTAGCTCCATCACTGACACTGAGTCATGTAAGAACAAGGGATATCATCAAGATTCTAATGGTACAAGAAACAACGTTAGCAATTCTGAGTGCAGCACAGAATACTGCTGATGAAGTGGGATCCAACAACATCAACTTGAAAGCTGGTTTACTGTAGACTTAGGAAGGCTGAGGTAGAAGCAGAACAGACAGGGATCTTCCTTTCACTTTTGCTCAGAAGAGTGTCGCCATAAAAAAAAAAACACAAGAATGTTGCCATAATTGTTCCAGAACCATTCCATTCTAAATGAGGTCCCTAATATCTGCCCTCTGCTCTCCAGTTGCTCCTCTTCACTTCTAAACAAGGATGAGCTCTCACTGGGAGTCTAGCTTCAGCTGAGCTGCTCAGAATTATTCCATCCCCAGGCAAGGGGACTGGCTTTAAGAATACCTGTGTCAGTCTATCATCATTGGCTGAGGACTGCTCCTTGGGGATGTCACCTCTTAGGATATGGTTCCCATTCAACTGAAGGCTCATCTCCAAAAGCAGGTGGCAGCAAGCCTAAGCTGCAGCACTTACAGAACTCAGAATGGGAGTGGAGGTGCACTCCAGCTGACGGTGAGAGTCTATACGGGGCACCCATAGAATTCACTACAGTTTTCAAGGCTTCATGTTCCTATAACAAAGTCTGCTTGCACGGTGAATGTGGCCCTGTGGGTGGTGTTTTAAAAGGAACAGTTGGGATTTCCCATACTACTAACATGTTATGTTTTTGTTTGGAAGCTGCCCTGCACAGAGTTTGCTGTTACCTTTTCAATAGTCAATACCTTTTTTACACTTTGGAAATGCTATATTTAGTCTTGAGTGCATGAATAGGGAAGAACAATAATTCCAAAAAAACTCCCTTCACAAGTGCCCTTTCACCATGATATTTTTTTTCTCTTTATTTAAGCTTTATTTAAACATATAATGTAACCCCACCACCCTCTCCCAACCCCTCTCCCCCCCACCCGCCTCAGTTTGTTTTATGACATTAAGAGTCTCTTTTGGTTTGTCTCCCTCCCGATCCCATCCTGTTTCATTTTTTCGTTTCCTACCACCTTAACTCCCACCCCCGTTGCATCTCCACTTCCTCATATCAGGGAGATCATGTGATAGTTGTCTTTCTCCAGTTGACTTATTTCGCTAAGCATAATATGCTTTAGTTCCATCCACGTCGTCGCAAATGGTAAGATTTCATTTCTTTTGATGGCTGCATAGTATTCTATTGTATATATATACCACCTCTTCTTTATCCATTCATCTGTTGATGGACATCTAGGTTCTTTCCATAACTTGGCTATTGTGGACATTGCTGCTATAAACATTCGGGTACACGTATCCCTTTGGATCACTACATTTGTATCTTTAGGGTAAATACCCAGTAGTGCAATTGCTGGGTCATAAGGTAGCTCTATTTTCAATTTTTTGAGGAACCTCCATGCTGTTTTCCAGAGTGGTTGCACCAGCTTGCATTCCCACCAACAGTGTAGGAGGGTTCCCCTTTCTCCACATCCTCGCCAGCATCTGTCATTTCCTGACTTGTTCATTTTAGCCATTCTGACTGGTGTGACGTGGTATCTCATTGTGGTTTTGATTTGTATTGCCCTGATGCCCAGTGATGTGGAGCACTTTTTCATGTGTCTGTTGGCCATC
>ML101411.1:46601-56798 GCA_003697995.1 Taxidea taxus jeffersonii
AATTCTCCCCTCGTGGTCCAGTAGTTGTTTGTCTCTCTTTTGCTCAGCTTCTTTATTCTCTGTCATTTGGTCTTCTATATCACTAATTCTTTCTTCTGCCTCATTTATCCTAGCAGTAAGAGCCTCCATTTTTTATTGCACCTCATCAATAGCTTTTTTTATTTCAACTTGATTAGATTTTAGTTTTTTTATTTCTCCAGAAAGGGCTTTTATTTCTCCGGACAGGGTTTCTCTAATATCTTCCATGCCTTTTTCGAGCCCGGCTAGAACCTTGAGAATCGTTGTCCTGAATTCCAGATCTGACATATTACCAATGTCTGTATTGATTAGGTCCCTAGCCTTCGGTCCTGCCTCCTGTTCTTTTTTTTGTGGTCAGTTTCTGCCTTGTCATTTTGTCCAGATAAGAATCCGCTGTTCTCCTTGTTAAGTGAACTTGGTCTTGGCTGGATTTCTTTGATCTTCTGGGGGAGAGGCCTGTTGTAGTGATTCTCAAGTGTCTCTGCCCCAGGCGGAATTGCACCGCCCTTACCAGGGGCCTGGCTAAGTAATCCTCTCAGGTTCGCTTTCGGGAGCTTTTGTTCCCTGAACGCTTTCCATAGAGTTCCGGAGGACGGGAATGAAAATGGCGGCCTCCCAATCTCCGATTTGGAGGAGCCGAGAGCTAGGGGCCCCAGTCTTCAGTGCGCCTTTTAGAAAGTGGTCGATTTTCTGTTTCTAGAATTGTTTTTCTTCTCTTCGATCTCCTGTTGGATTCGTAGGTGTTTGGAATGGTTTGATAGGCTATCTAGCTGATGTCCTGCTGCCTGATGTCGTCTCAGCCAGCTACTTCTCCGCCATCTAGCACAGGTTTATTTTAAATCAACTGGTGTTTTCAGCAACTGTAGGGATAATAAGATCTTGAAATTTACCATCCTCAAATTAAAGCAGTAATTTATAATTGAATTGAAAGGTTTATTTGATTGGATTGTCTATGCAATTCAGTCTGAATCTAACCTGGTTAAGAGCTGATGTATCCACTGTGTTTGTAATTGTGCCCACCACCAGTGAGTTTTTATGTGGTAGTTATAATTAGGTACATAGATGGCCTCTTAAGGTTGTTTTGTCATGGATACTTTAGATAAATATAACAAGCATAGTATCAGATATCTATTCCATCTAATGTTCTTCCCATGGCCTCACCTTCCAAGACTCTAGTATTAGCACAGCTCTAGAAAGATATAGTTATCAGATTATGTCTTCAAGTGACTTATTCTATTTGCTCACCTTTGAGAATGAAAGTTTAAAGGACTTTCATGTAGGGGAAATTTGTTGATTGTAAAATGATGATGAAAAATAATTCATTATATTGGAAGCCTCAAATCTTGCTTCTCAAATATTTTTGTAGGCTGTATTGCATATAGTATCAATGCAGTCTCATGTTTTACACAAATTTCCAGGAGAGAGGGAGCTCCTGATGGGGAAATATTTGCTCTGAGTCATTCCTGATAACGGTAATGGTACAGATGTTCTCTTCTATATGATGAAGTTGGTGATGGGAGGTTGAGTTTGAGAATTCTGTCCTGTGTGCCCCATATTCCAATGCACAGTGCAGAGTTTCCAAAATTGACATAATTATAAAGATCGAGGCCTCTCCCAGAAGATTTGAATCAGAATTCCAAATGGTGGGATCTAGGAATATGTGTTTTTCAAAAAAATCTTAGATTATAAAAAGAATTATACACAATGATCAAGAATTCCATTTGATAATATTTTGTTGAAGATTTTTATATCTATGTTCATAAGAGATATTAGTCTATAGTTTTCCTTTCTTCTAATATCTATTTTTAGTGTTAGTCTAATTCTGGCCTCATAGAATCAGTTAGAAAGTATTCCCTGTGTTTCTAACTTCTGAAAGAGATTGTGGAGAACTGATATAATTTCTTCCTTAAATGTTTGGTAGAGTTCATCAGTGAACCCATCTGGGTTTGTTGCTTTCTGTTTTGGAATGCTATTTTCTCTTTAATGGATATAGGCCTATTCAGATAGACTATTTCTTTTTGTGTGAGTTTTAGCCGATTGTGCCTTCCAAAGAATTAGTCCCTTTATCTGGGTTATTAAATTTGTGGGCATAATGTTGTTCATAGTATTCTTTTCCCTTTCTTTTTTTTCTCTGCCTTTCTCTTTTAATTTAATTTTAATTAATTTGATCAAAAATTAATTTTTAATTTAATTTTAATTAATCCTTTTAATTTCCACGGGATCTATAGTAATGTTCCTCTTTCACTTCTGATATCAGTAGTTTGTGTCCTCTTTTTATTTTTACTCATTTTTTTAAGTTTGGCTAAAGACATCAATTTTATTAATCTTCTGAAAGATCCAGCTTTTTGTTTTGTTGAATTTTCCTTATTTACATAGTCAAATTATGAAAGTAGCTCAAGTGTCCATAGATAGATAAATGGATAGAGAAGATGTGGTACATTTATGCAGCAGTATATTATTCAGCTGTAAAAAAGAATAAGATCTTGCCATTTGCAATGACATGGATGGCACTAGAGAGTATAATGCTAAGTGAAATAAGTCAGCCAGAGACAAACAGTGTATGATTTACTCACATATGGAATCTAAGAAACAAAACAATTGAGAAAAGAACAGAGAGAGAGAGAGAGAGAGAGAGACGTGACCAAGAAACAGATTCTTAACTACAGAGAACAAACTGATCATTACCAGAGGCGAGGTGGATGGGAAGATGGGTGAAATAGGTGATGGGGATTAAGGGGTGCACTTGTCATGATGAGCACCTGTTGAGGTGTGAAATGTTGAATCACTGTATTGTACACCTGAAACTAATATAATACTGTACGTTAACCGTACTAGAATTCAATTAAAATTAAAAAAGAGAGAGAGAGAGAGAACCTTATTCTCCTGATCATGCAAATTTAGGAACTTCTACATTGGTGGCTACTATAGGAAGCCTCTTGGCTCTTTAAATTATAGCCAACATCATCATATTTTCATCTTTCTGAGTATATCTATCCTAGTTTGTTCCTAAGGAGGGTGCAGGGCAAGTATTGTTACCTTCATTCTATAGATATTATGTCAAGTTACCTAACTAAGCCAATAACTCTTAAGGTTTTGGTTGATAAGAAGAACAATCAAAGCTTTTGGGAGGGTGAGGGCTGGTTAGCTACACCTCATAGCCACATGCCTAAGAGCTAGAAGAGCATGTTTCAGATGATAGTCTGTGACATATATGGACACTTGCTAGACATTTATTATAAAGGCAGGCACAAAATGCATCTGTAATTTTGATGAAGCACCAGTATACTCTTCTTTGAGGTCCCTTAACCACCTTCATAAGATTCACTTGAAGCACATATGGAAACATTTAGAGTTGTATTCTGTGCCCTTCTGAACTATTGGCTAGACACTGACTGATCAGTGAGTGGGGCCCAGTGTTGTCCTTAAGGACCTTGGGGTGTAGGCTTCATTTGGTCCCTGTATTCTGTTCAGGCAGTGATGGAGACTGTATCTAAAACATTCAAACCAATTCATATGTTTTGAATACCATTAATTTCAAAAGAGAGCTTAGTTCTAGCATTATGTGTGCTAATTATTAAGTCACTAGAAAACCCCTTTATGATTTTCAAACTGTGTTGTTTCTTTGCCTAGAAAGAAACCCTTTATTTTATTTTACTGGGTAAGTCCTATTCATTCTTTCACACCATCTCTTCTTGGAAGTATTTCCTGGTTCTGTAGGATTTTGTTACTCAAAGTCTGGTCCACAGATCAGTATCATTGCCATTACTTGGGGGCTTGTTAGAAATTCTCAGGATTCTCGGTCCCACTCAAGACACGATGACCAGAATCTTCATTTTTACAAGATTTCTGGTGATCTGGAAGCACAATAAACTTTGAGAGACACTATTCTAGAACTTAGGTGCTCCTCATTCGTACCTCCTAAAATACCATAAAATTGTGATGATGGCTCTATTAGAACAGTTAATATCTTTTTGCCTGTTCTTCTAGGTTAGTCACCATGTCTTAGTCATTTCTGCACTTCTGTCACCTGGCACATATTGGATGCTTCATTCATGTTGAATAAGTGAAAAAGCAAAGCTATCCATGCATAACAAAATTAGTTGTTTAAGTCTAAATGGAGGTTTCTGAGATGTCCATTTGGCTTATGTGTCTTTACATACTGAAAGTCCGAATGAGTAGAAAACATATATTGGCCAGCTTTCTAGGGCTACTGGTGAGAAAGAAGTGATTCTTGGACATAAGAACCATATAGCAATGGCATGATGGGAAACTTATGAAGGGTGGATTTGGTTTCTAGATATGTGAATGGTCTTAGGGAGAAAGCAGAGTCACCTAAGGCAACCATGTGTGCCCAGGGTTCTGAATACTTTTCTACCCCAACATACCCAAGAGATTAGACAGATTTTCAGCAGTAAGAACAGCTAATTATAACAG
The DNA here is from genome assembly GCA_003697995.1 of Taxidea taxus jeffersonii. Classification (NCBI taxonomy): domain Eukaryota; kingdom Metazoa; phylum Chordata; class Mammalia; order Carnivora; family Mustelidae; genus Taxidea; species Taxidea taxus. Next base: position 51,054 of record ML101411.1, read on the forward strand.
AAGTTTTCATTGGGACTCCTCTGTTAACTGTATAAATGGGCTCCAACCCATATCCCATTTTTTTAAGTTCACTGAGATAAAAGGTGGGTTCAATGTCTGGTATTCTGAGTGGGGAAAGAGGGATGAGAGATAGTAGGTACCATGAGCACATCCTGAGATTGGAATCAAGTGTTTGGAATGGATGGATAGATTCACATATTTAATCCAGAAGGTTAGGTCTATGTGTCTAGAAAATTGGCATAGGGTAAGAAAGAGCAGGTAGTAAGAGGTCCTATCAGAGTGAGGGCTGGTCCAAATCCAACTGGATAGTACTTGTTCTACATCTTTCTCAACCAAGTATCTTGGGGTGGGCACTGTTAATTAAGGCCTAATCATGGCTAAGACTAGAAGGAGGGTTTTGGGTGCCATGGAAGTACAAAACAGTTTGGTAATGACCCAGAATCTAGTGGCTAGATGTAGACTAATATCCAACCTATAATTAAGAAGAAAATGTTTTTCTTCCCTTGGTTGGTCCTTAGTGGCAGTTATCACAAATCTGTGGCAGGAGTAGGAAGTATATTTATAGAGGGGAAGGGATTTCAGAGCTAGTCAAAGGTTTTGGCCTAAGGCAGGGGATTTAAAAGAATACCTAGGGAAGCCAGCAGGTGATGTATAAACCAAAGCTGGGATGGAAGAGACAGTGATGTAATGAAGAACAAATGCCCCATTTGAAGGGTCAGCTTTAACTGGTAGTGTCATCTGGGAATCTGGACCCCAGATTTTGCAAATATAGAAACAAGCACCTATCTTTTTAAATGAAACGTCTCCATTTTTAAACCTTGGCAACTAATTTCCAAGGTGTATAGAATGCCATGAGGGCTGGAGTCCCTTTGATGAGTACTGGTTTGTGATATCTAGCCTCAAAAGACTTTTTGGCTATGTATTGCAGGATTTCTGTCTCCTGGGTGCTTTAGAGGAGTCTCTTTGTGTTTTTTAAAAAACCACAAAAACATGAGTACAAACCAAAGGGAAACAAGAAGCCAGTTAGGGCTTGTCATTGAAATGAAATCAATTAATCATCTCACTCTAACCACCTTCTAACTAACCAAAATAAAAAGCAAACAAGCACAAATGAAACCAAACAAAAGACAAAAATAACTGCCCCAAACCTCAGCTTCTCCCTTAGAGTTTCCACGGACGGTGTCAATCACCTACTAAGTTATTCAACTAAGAAACTTGGCAGGGTTTATGACTCTTTGTTTTGCCTCAGTCTTCACATCTTATGATGACTCAGGGCCAGCAAATGTCACCTTCTGAACTTGCATGGCTCTTCTCCTTGTCTGTCCATCCCTATTGCCATTGCTCTACACCAGGTTCTATTGTAATTTGCCTGGATTATTCTGAAAGCTTCCTTATTGGCATTCCTAACTGATTTCGTGAGGAAACAAAAACACTCTATTTTTTTCCAGCGAGGGACTGTCTCTGAATCCACATATGGGCTTAGCAGATCTGATCTTCTTACCTCGGGTGACCGAGGCAAGAGCCCAGAATATTTTCATCCATGATAGGTGGTCTGCTAGAATAATTCGCAGTTCCGAAATTACAACAATGTAGCACACAGCGCAGTCTGGGAAATCTCTTTTTCCTCTTCCAGTTTTTATGTGTTAGCACTAACTGTATATTCATGTTTTTATGAAAGTAGGATCATGAATTAGGCGAGTTTCTGAAAAATGTACAGTAATGAGATAAACCAGATCAAACGAGGATTGTTTTGTACCATGTGTCTCACCATTCCCCATGGCCTATTAGAAACTTAAAATGTTCATTCTTTAAGTGGGTTTCAGGTTCATAGATCAAATAATTAATTTTAGATAGAACATGAAACTGGGAAGAAAGTGATCTTCTCATGGTTAGGTCATCCTCTGGTCTTCAAGTTTAACCTGGGGAGTACCTCCAGAGGCCTATATCTTTCAGAACTAATCTAGAGTTGTCCCAGCAGCACCAAAATCTCTGACACTAATTTTTCTAATGCTAACTTGAAGGGGAATGAATGATTATAAAAGAGTTAACTAGAGTTTATAAATGAATTAAAAAAGAAAAAAACTCAGATTGGGAAATGTGTACTAACATGTTTTTAAATAAAAAGCCCTATAGTTAGACTGCCTGGATTTTATAGCGATGGGTTATACTAGTTACTTACTAGCTATGAGATATCAGATAAACTGCCTATCCATAAAAAGTATTTTATTTTATTTTTTATTTTTCAGTGTTCCAAGATTCATTGTTTATGCACCACACCCAGTGCTCCATGCAATATGTGCCCTCCTTAATACACACAATCAGGCTCACCCAACCCTCTATCCCCCTCCCGTCCCAAACCCTCAGTTTGTTTCTCAGTGTTCACAGTTTCTCATGGTTCATCTCCCCCTCCAGTTTCCCCTAACACCCTTCTCCACTCCTCTCGATGTCCTCCATGTTATTCCTTATGCTCCACAAGTAAGTGAAACCATATGATAATTGACTCTCTCTGCTTAATCTTCTCCAGTCCCATCCATGTTGATACAGAAGTTGGGTATTCATCCTTTCTGATGGAGGCATAATACTCTATTGTATATATGGACCATATCTTCTTTATCCATTTGTCTGTTGAAGGGCATCTTGGCTCTTTCCACAGTTTGGTGACTGTGGCCCTTGCTGCTCTGAACATTGGGATACAGATAGCCCTTCTTTTCACTACATCTGTATCTTTGATACAGTAGTGCAATTGCAGGGTCATAGGGTAGCTCTATTTTTAATTTCTTAAAGAATCTCCACACTGTTTTCCAAAGTAGCTGTACCAACTTGCATTCCTACCAGCAGCATAAGAGGGTTCCCCTTTCTCCACATCCTCTCCAACACTTGTTGTTTACAGTCTTGTTAATTTTGGCCATTGTTACTGGTGTAAGGTGGTATTTCAGTGTGGTTTTGATTTGAATCTCCCTGATGGCTAATGATAATGAACATTTTTTCATGTGTCTGTTAGCCATTTGTATGTCTTCTTTGAAGAAGTGTCTTTTCATGTCTTCTGCCCATTTTTTGATGTGATTTATCTGTTTTGTATGTGTTGAGTTTGAGGAGCTCTTTATAGATCTTGGATATCAGCCCTTTGTCTAAAGTGTCATTTGTGAATATCTTCTCCCATTCCATGGGTTGCCTCTTTGTTTTATTGACCGTTTCCTTTGCCGTGCAAAAGCTTTTGATCTTGATCAAGTCTTAATCCCCTCATTTGTACAGTGGGGAAAATATCACCTACCCCAAGTTTTGTGATGAGGAGTCAGTAGGAACACACATAAATCTCTTGGCAAAGTAGCTAAATATAATAGGTAATTAATGAATTTTAATGTCTTTATACTTATTTCTCAATGAAAGTCTATCCCTTCTCTGTGTATCAATATAAAATCATTTGAAACATACTCTTAAAAATAAAAATGTGTATATTTGGAGGAATCTCAGAAAAATAAAATATTCTTAATAACTTTTAAAAATATAGTCTCATGGTTCAGAATTCAAAAAAGAAAAAAAAATCTGAACACCTTTGTATCAATTACCTTTCTCACCTAGGTAATCAATGTTACTAGTTTCTTTAATATCCTACCGGAGAAAATGGATACATCTGTAAGCAGAAGCAAACATTTTTTTCCCAATTGCTTTTAAAAGTATGTTTGAATCTGAACTTTTCATCTATATGAATATGAAGAATTATTATTGTTTTCATAAGGAATGGAGTTGGTGCCACTTTGATACAAATATGTCTATCATAATTTTTCTAAGATCATATCTAACACTCGTCTTAACATCTAGGCTACAGAACTGTGGGACATACTTTATGGCTTTAGTATTTGTGCCAAACATTACCTTGTATATTGAATTTATATGACAGTTCAATGTGGTTAGGCTCAGATGATAAAGAATTTACTGTACTTAATTAAATTAAATGCAAATCTATTTTCCTAATAAAGAATATTCCACCCTTTGCAAGACATAGGAAGCCTGAAATTAGCTCTGGTATTTTCAGTGAGTTTCGAAAACTAGTCCCTGAAATAAGGTAGCAAAATATCATGGTGATTGAAACAGTCATCCAAAATCTCCAAACAAACAAAAGCCCAGGGCCAGATGGCTTCCCAGGGGAATTCTACCAAACATTTAAAGAAGAATTCATTCCTATTCTCCTGAAACTTCCAAAAAATAGAAATGGAAGGAAAACTTCCAAACTCATTTTATGAGGTCAGCATCACCTTGATCCCCAAACCAGACAAGGATCCCATCAAAAAAGAGAATCACAGACCAATATCCTTGATGAACACAGATGCGAAAATTCTCACCAAAATACTAGCCAATAGGATCCAACAGTACATTAAAAGGATTATTCACCATGACCAAGTGGGATTTATTCCAGCGCAGCAGGGTTGGTTCAACATCCGCAAATCAATCAATGTGATACAGTACATTAACAAAAGAAAGAACAAGAACCATATGATACTCTCAATAGATGCTGAAAAAGCATTTGACAAAGTGCAACATCCCTTCCTAATCAAAACTCTTCAAAGGGTAGGGATAGAAGGCACATACCTCAATATTATCAAAGCCATCTATGCAAAACCCACGGCAAGTATCATTCTCAATGGAGAAAAGCTGAGAGCTTTTCCGTTAAGGTCAGGAACACGGCAGGGATGTCCGCTATCACCACTGCTATTCAACATAGTACTAGAAGTCCTAGCCTCAGCAATCAGACAACAAAAAGAAATTAAAGGCATCCAAATCGGCAAAGAAGAAGTCAAACTATCGCTCTTTGCAGATGATATGATACTATATGTGGAAAACCCAAAAGGCTCCACTCCAAAACTGCTAGAACTTGTACAGGAATTCAGTAAAGTGTCAGGATATAAAATCAATGCACAGAAAGCAGTTGCATTTCTTTACACCAACAACAAGACAGAAGAAAGAGAAATTAAGGAGTCAATCCCATTTACAATTACACCCAAAACCATAAGATACCTAGGAATAAACCTCACCAAAGAGGCAAAGAATCTATACTGAGAGAACTATAAAGTACTCATGAAAGAAACTGAGGAAGACACAAAAAAATGGAAAAATTGTGCCCTGCTCATGGGTTGGAAGAATAAACATTGTGAAAATGTCTATGCTACCTAAAGCTATCTACACATTTAATGCAATGCCTATCAAAATCCCATCCAATTTTTTCAAAGAAATGGAACAAATAATCCTAAAATTTATATGGAACCAGAAAAGACCTCGAATAGCCAAAGGAATATTGAAAAAGAAAGCCAACGTTGGTGGCATCACAATTCCCGACTTCAAGCTCTACTGCAAAGCTGTCATCATCAAGACAGTATGGTACTGGCACAAAAACAGACACATAGATCAATGGAACAGAATAGAGAGCCCAGAAATAGACCCTCAACTCTATGGTCAACTAATCTTCGACAAAGCAGGAAAGAACATCCAATGGAAAAAAGACAGCCTCTTCAACAAATGGTGTTGGGAAAATTGGACAGCCACATGCAGGAAAGTGAAATTGGACCATTTCCTTACACCACACATGAAAATAGACTCAAAATGGATGAAGGACCTCAACGTGAGAAAGGAATCCATCAAAATCCTTGAGGAGAACACAGGCAGCAACCTCTTCGACCTCAGCCGCAGCAACTTCTTCCTAGGAACAACGCCAAAGGCAAGGGAAGCAAGGGAAAAAATGAACTATTGGGA